>CAUYQV010101531.1:0-55602 GCA_963574575.1 Galagoides demidoff
CACTGAACCCTCTGACAGCCCTGTCCCAGGGCCACACCAGAGATGCCCACTAAGTGTTCGCTGAGGTGAGTCAGCCAACTTTAGCTCCCCTAGGAGCTGATGCCATCAGTCTTAAGGAGCCCCTCTGGCCATAGATGGTGAAGCCAGTGGTCTCATGAGAAGCAAATTTAGAGACTAGAGATTGAGACCAGTCCAGGGAAGATGGCTATTTCTGCAGAGGGGTTTAGTGAATATGGTGACCTGGTTGGGGAGGTGGAGTTATGTCAGGAGGCCAGGACTGAGGAGCAGGCTCCTTTGACCAACCCGAAGGAAAGCCAATCCTAGAGCTTGTGCAGAAGACACAGGGGCCCAGGGGTGGGGCTCTCCCAGAGAAGGCAAGGCCAATGGGAAGTCGACAGAAGATGAATTTGGGGGAGAGGAGGTGAGGAAATGAGACCATGTCGGAGGCAGACTTTAGCTACCTGCTGGAGTCTTGGACCAAAGCTTAAGTCTGCTTATGAATACTGAACAAAGGCTCTGCAAATGATCAACACCAGCTTCAGTAGAGGGTGATTCTGCCTCCTTTAACAGGACTTGGCAATCCCTGGAGCAGGAGTCTTCAGGCCCCAGTCCAAGCCAGCACAAACTGTTCCTTGCCAAAATGAAGCCCAAAGTTGATCATGCATAGATCTTTTCCCTCATTTTAATGCTATAAATCATGCTCAAGTATGGAGACCTAACATGCTAATGAGACACGTGTTGTCTGAAACAGTGTGATCTCCGGATGGGCAGTTGCCAACAAAACCCCACCTCTACCTGCTATGATTTCAGTGTTGGTGCTAAACTAACTCTCTCTCTCTTCCCTCCCCATCCCATATAGAAGTTCCCCAGGCCTCTGTGCAGAGAACCTGTCTTAACCAGCACAGTCTCCTGGTCTCCCTCTTGTTCTAACGTGAGCCCCCGATAATGCCCTGCCTATGACTCCTGTTTGGCTTAATTCTTATTGCATAGACAGCCCAAGGGCCTATGCCAGTATCTAATGGAAGCAATGGTTTTTACACAAATAGGAAGAGTTACGCTTTGGTGACTGACTTGGACTTGGGAAGGCCAGGTTTGTAGAAAAGCCCAAGATGGCTAAGAATTCCTGCATCCTTGGGCGAAGACAAGGAGGAAGCATCTTGGAAAAGCTACAAGATGGTGACTGGTCTGAGGCAAAGCTGAAGGGTCTAGTTTTAGACACATTATATTGGAAGATTCCAGGAAGTTACAGCTAAGGGGCTGGAACCTCTTGAGTTTGGAGACTCAAACCCAGACTCAAGTCTAGGAGGGAAACTGGAGCCAGAGGGTAGGTTGGGGGAGACTCTGCAGAGAGGTCCCTGAGGAAGCCTAGAGAGAGTGGAGGAATGAGGTGAGAGGAACCAAAGAAGCAGCTCAGGAGATGTGTGGCATGGAGGGCAGAAGGGGAATTGTTGGAGGAGTGTGCGCTGAGGCCTACCCCGTGCCAGGCACATAGTGTAGAGCAAGAAGGCTGAGGTGGAGCAGAAAAGGCCCTGGCTTTAGGCTTGGATGCTGTGAGCTTGAGCACAGACACTGAGGGCCTCACTTGCCTTGTCTGTAAGCAGAGCTAATGATACCCACTTCAGTCATTTTGAAGTGGATGGCCTGGTACATGCAGCACTCCGCCCTCAATATGAGGTAGTTACTATTATTTAGGAGAGTGGGAATGCTGATTGGTGAGCCAGGGTTGTAAAGGACACAAGTGAAAGTCTGCTTGGAGGGCTTGGAGTATGTGCTGGAAAAGAGAAATGACCACTATAGATAGACCCAGGGGAAGCTTGTCAGGAGACAGAGGGGTTTAGGAGCTGGCTAAGAAGCCAAAGAGGGTTGGGTCAAGCAGTTTATGACAATGCTACAAATGCCTAGTTTTCCCAGGGGGAGGACGTGGCCATCTTTATAGATGAGGAGAAATGTCATTACAAGAAGCAAGAAGTCAAGCACGGAGGGGAGATAGAGGTGTGGGGGACTGAGGAAAGTGAGTCCTGGGGGAGAAGAAGAGGGGAAGGGGTTGAGAGCACAGGGAGAATGTGGGGGTGCCTCAGAAGGGAGAAAATAGCAGTCGTGGCAAGGCAGGGAGGGTGCTTCCCAGTCTGAAACTTGCTGGAGGGTCTGGGAGGCTTCCCCCAGTGTACTTGGGCACCAGCACCTTGGGGCTTGGAGAGTAGGATGTTTGTGGTATTGTCATGAACTGCTTGACTTGAAGGCCAGCCATACCCTGGCCCCCCAGGGACCTGGCCCTGGAGATTCCAGCATAAAGCTGTGATCTGTGATGGGCAGGTCATCACCTACACAGGTTCTTGGTCTCCCTGGGTTCCCATTTACCCACTTGTAAAATGGGGTCAGTGCACCTGTTTGCTTCCCAGAGAGTCGGTGAGGACACAGGCCAAAGCCTCAGAAAACCAGGAAGAATTCTAAAATTTCAGAGATTGTGACTGCTATTAAGCATGAAATGGGTTTTTATCATAGGCTTTTTCTCAGAAAGTTCACAGGAAGTTATTTTGAAGAGCTTTGATCTCCT
Source organism: Galagoides demidoff (assembly GCA_963574575.1). NCBI lineage: Eukaryota > Metazoa > Chordata > Mammalia > Primates > Galagidae > Galagoides > Galagoides demidoff. Next base: position 2,555 of record CAUYQV010101531.1, read on the forward strand.
TGGCAGAAAGGTACCCAATAAATTCAAGATGTCACAGCACATTAGGCTGCCTGCTTTGGGACCCACAGTGACCAATTTTATTCAATAGCTGGTGACAACATTTGGAATTGCTTAAGACCCCTGAGTGCCATCAAGTCCTGTCCCATTTATTCCTTCTATTCCATCTTTACACGAGACCCTGAAATAGGACCCAGAGCTCCCTGTGAGGGTGACTCACAGGCCAACACCTGCTCATGCCTACATGGTCCTTGCCTGGGTGTCCGTCCTGGTAGTTTTTCCCGTCACTTGAGCCTGCTGGCTCTGCCCTGTAGCTATGCCACCTCTCTAAGGACCAGGAATAATAACAGCGGTTGCCATTTATTGGGTGCCAAGCACTTCCCTAATACTGAAGAGTTCAATGCTCACAATACCTTGGTGAGGAGCCACTTATCCCCATCTTCCAGACTGGGAGGCTGAGGCGTAGAGGGAATGAGCACTTTGCCCTGGCTCACTTGGCTCTGGCCTAATGTCAGAGTTCCAAACTGGGACTGTCCCATGCCAGGCCTCTGTTATTATAATATAACTCCTGTGTTAGATGGAGATCCTAATACTCACCTCACAGAGTTGTCATCAGAAATGGGTGAGTATTGGTCCACGTGAAAGTCCTGGGAACATAGATTTTTTTTTTCTTTGATATGGGTCTTGGCTTGGCGCCTGTGGCTCAATCGGCTAAGGCGCCAGCCATGTACACCTAATGTGGCAGGTTCGAATCCCCAGCCCAGCCCGCCAAACAACAATGATGGCTGCAACCAAAAAATGGCCGGGCGTTGTGGTAGGCACCTGTGGTCCCAGCTACTTGGGAGGTGGAGGCAGGAGACTCGCTTGAGCCCAGGAATTGGAGGTTGCTATGAGCTGTGATGCCATGGCAATCTACCCAGGGGGATAGCTTGAGGCTCCGTCTCAAAAAAAAAAAAAAGATATGGGTCTTGATCAGTCACCCAGGCTGGAGTGCTGCGACATTATCATTGTAACTTCAGATTCCTGGGCTCAAGTAATCCTCCTGCCTCAGCCTCCTGAGTAGCTGGGACTATTATTAACTGTTATTTTAATAACTCTTGTGTTAAATGGGAGATACTGGGAGATATGCACCACTATGCCCAGCTAATTTTTAAAAACTTTCTGTAGAGTGAGGTCTTATTATTGCCCAGGTCAGTCTTGAACTCCTGGCCTCAAGTGATGCCCCTGCCTCACCTTTGCAAAGTGCTGGGATTACAGGCATGAACCACTATTCCTGATCCTAAGGAACATAGAAGGCAAGTCTTAGTCAATGGGTTTTGTCTTTTGTTCATTTTACAATTACTTTACAGTTGAAATGTCTGCATGGTGTTGCCAGTGTAAAGATTTAATTGGGTTTATTTTCCTTCTGGCTTCCTCCTAGGCCCATGGCCTGCTGTTCTGCCCATGTTGGAAGCTGGAGCTAAGCAGTGAGTTGTGGATCTCTCTTCCCACTGAATTCTGCAATTCTTCTCCCCACTGGGCTCAGAATTTTCTGGAGATTCCAGGGAGAAAGGCCCCAAGTGAGAATCCAGGACTGCCTCCCCAAGCACAAATAGGCATAGGGCACATTCATCTGTATGGACCCCAGCTGTCTTAGTCGGTCTGGTGTTGCCATTACAGAATGAATACTCAAGGCCGGGTAATTTATGAGGAAAGAGGCTTATTTGGTTCATGAGTCTAGTGGTGAGTTGGGGAAGATGAAGCCGCGCCTCTCATTCTCACCCTGAGCTGAGATCCCTGCAGGATAGTAGAATGCTGCTGTAACCCCCTCCAAGAGATTTCCAGGGGCTCTTATAGGCCTGGAGTGCCTCTGGGCTCTCCTCTTAAAGTTACTGCCAGCCTCCTAGTTCTATTCATCCTGTTCAAAAGAAACAGGAGCCCAGATGGAGTACATAAACCCTTGGGCAAAGAGGCTGCCTGGGTCAGGTGGCTTTGCTAACCCAGAGGTGGAGAACAGTTCTTCCTTGTCTTGCTGAAGCAATGGGGCCCGCCAGCCAGGGGGACCTCGGTAGGGAGAGAAGCCACTCAGAGCGAAGAGAAACACAGCATTAGACTGAGACATCAGGGTGGCGCCTGTGGCTCAGTGGGTAGGGCGCCAGCCATAGACTGAGGGTGCGGGTTTGAACCCTGCCCGGGCCAAACTGCAACAATAAAAATAAATACATAAATAAATAAATAAAGTAAAATAGACTGAGACATCAGCCAGCCCTGAGCCACCTTAATACCCTGTTTGCTCCCCAAACTCATTCCTACCTACACAGAGTCTAGCTCCTCTGAGGCCCTGAGGAGGGCTTCAGCTCCTACCTCTCTGTGAAAAGAGAATGGGCTAAAGCCCTGGCATCCACCAGAGGCAGGTACTGTAGCACGTGGGAGGGCCCTGGGGACCTTTCCTGCCCCCTACCTCCCTGATGCCTTTGCCCCCTACTTGTGCAAAGTCCCCTTGGCCCTTCTTACTGGCTAAACTGTGTTCCCCAAAAAGTCACGTGTTGAAACCCTATACCCCAGTACTTCAGAATGTGACTGTATTTGGAGATAGTGTGATTAAGGCAAAGCCTGGTGACTCACATCTGTAATCCCAGCACTTTGAGAGGTCAAGGTTAGAGGATTGCTTGAGAACAGGAGTTCAAGCCAAGTCTATGTGGCTGGGCCACATAGAAAGACCCCATCTCTAAAAGATATATATATATATTAGCTGTACTTGTAGGCCCAGCTACTCCAGCAGCTGAGATAGAAGGATTGCTTGAGCTTAGGAGTTGGAGGTTGTAGTGAGCTTTGATTGTACCAGTATACTCCAGCCTTGGATGACAGAGCAAAAATTTGTCTCTAAATAAAAAGCAGTGATTAGGTAGTGCCTGTGGCTCAGTGAGGGGGGCGCCAGCCCCATATACTGAGGGTGGCGGATTCAAGCCTGGCCCCAGCCAAACTGCATAAAAAAATAGCCAGACACTGTGGTGGGTACCTGTGGTCCTAGCTACTTGGGAGGCTGAGGCAAGAGAATCACCTAAGCCTAAGAGCTGGATGTTGCTGTGAGCTGTGACACCACAGCACTCTACCAAGAGTGACATAGTGAGATTCTGTCTCTAAAAAAAAAAAAGCAGTGATTAAGGTAAAATGAGGTCCTTAGAGTGGACTCTAATCCAGTTTGATGGGTCTCCTTTAGGAAGAGGAAACGCGGACACAGATAGGTATAGAGGGAAGATGTGTGAGGACACCGGGAGGAGACGGCCCTGTGAAGGCCAAGGAGAGAGGCCTCAGAAAACATCAACCCTGCTGACAACTTGACCTTGTACTTCCAGCTTCTAGAACTGTGGGAAATAAATTTCTGTGGTTTGAGCCACCCAGTCTCTAGTGCTTTGTTATGGCAGCCCTAACAAATGAATGCATCCGCATCTACTACCATCTCGGTGCATCCACAAGAAGCCAAGTAAGGTGTAACAATGTATGTGGGCCCAGAGAATGTGTGTGGAGGATGGGGGGGGCGAGGAGGGGAATGTCACCACAGCAGACTTGGGACAGCAACAGAGGTCCAGGTGAAGGCCTCTTCCCTCAGTACTGGTTGGCACCTTCCTCCTGTCAAGTTTATTTCCATGCTCAAACTTCCCAGGGTTTCTCCAAGAATGTTTATGTCTGCCTCTTTTTTTTTTTTTTTTTTCTGAGACAGAGCCTCAAACTTTCCGTCTGGGTAGAGTACTGTGGCATCATAGCTTACAGCAACCTCCAACTCCTGGGCTCAAGCGAGCTCCTGCCTCCACCTCCCAAGTAGCTGGGACCACAGGCACCCGCCACAATGCCTGGCTATTTTTTTTGGTTGTAGCCATCATTGTTGTCAGGCGGGCCTGGGCTGGATTTGAACCTGTCACCTTAGGTGTATGTGGCCGGCACCCTAGCCACTTGAGCCACAGGCACCAAGCCAATGTCTGGCTCTTTAAAGAAGTTCAGAATAGGCTCGGTGACTGTAGTACAGTGGTTACGGCACCAGCCACATACACCAAGGCTGGCGGGTTGGAAACCAGCCCGGGCCAGATAAACAACAATGACAAACTTCAACCAAAAATAGCTCGGCACTGTGGTGGGCACCTCTAGTCCCAGCTACTTGGGAGGCTGAGGCAAGAGAATTGCTTGAGCACAGGAGTTTGAGGTTGCCATGAGCTATGATGCCATGGTACTCTACCAAGGGTAACAAAGTGAGACTCTGTATAAAAAAAAAAGAAAGAAAAAAAATACTGAGCTGAAATTCAAGAGAATTATAACCCAGTACACTTTGAATCTTCTAGTTCTATATGCATGATTATACATATAAAATAACATTAGCTCTAATTTTTGTTTTTTTAATTTTCTTACTCTTAATAAAAGATCCATTGACATTTTTTTAGATGTTGAGGACATGTTCACTTCCAGATCTCTCAAAGTTGTTCAGAACCCTGAAGGATGTCCCCGTTGTAGGAGATGGACCTCAAGACAATCTTGAAATAGATGAAATTGAAGATGAACACATTCAAGAGGGACCTTCTGATTCTGAAGATGTGTAAGCATAATACAATTAATAAATACCATTAATAGAATTTCTTTTTTTTTTTTCCACAGCTCACAGCAACCTCCAACTCCCGGGCTTAAGCAATTCTCTTGCCTCAGCCTCCCAAGTAGCTGGGACTACAGGCGCCCGCCACAACGCCCAGCTATTTTTTGGTTGTAGTTGTCATTGTTGTTTGGCAGACCTGTGCTGGATTCGAGCCTGCCAGCTCTGGTGTATTGGCTGGCACCTTAGCCACCAGAGCTATAGGCACCAAGCCAGAATTTCTGCATTTGCATTTCAAAAATTCTAGAGAGGGAGACTTACTAAACAGTTTTTAAAATGACATATTGCTAACTTTTCACTGTTTACCACTTACTGACTGTATAGACTTAAGTAAGTCACTTAAACACTTTGGTTCATAGTTTTCCATGTCTTTAAAGTGAGTTTGGGGCTAGGCACAGTTGCTCACACCTGTAATCCTAGAATCATGGGAGGCCAAGATGGGTGGATGGCTTGAGCTCATGAGTTCAACACCAGCCTGAGCAAAAAAGCGAGACCTCGTCTCTATTAAAAATAGAAAAATCGAGGTAAGAGGATCACTTGAGCCCAAGAGTTGGAGGTTGCTATGAGCTATGACACCATGGCACTCTACCCAGGGTGACAGCTTGAGACTCTGTCTCAAAAAAAAAAAAAAAAAAAAATTAAGTTTGGTTTGAACAAATTTAAATGATAAAACTATTTAATAAACTAAAGTACCAGATAAATGTAAGATATTAATAAGTTAATTACAGCATCTATAATCTCATGAAAATAGAATTAACATCTTGACTGATACTTGTAAACAGGCTTCTCCAATGAAGTTTATGATGGTTAGTATATTCTAATTACACAGAAAAGTCTACTCAGTGAAGCTTAGCTATACCTGGACAAGACCAGAAGACACTGGGACCATGGGCCAGACTGCTAACCTATACACTCATTGGGTTCACAGGTGACTAAAAAAAAATAAGAATAAGCATCTAAAGATAAGGTTTCTGGTTACTTTTTTTTATTTACTGGATCATCCTGTTAACCTCAACATATAACTCTCTAAGTATTTCTATTTGTAAAATATAGAAAACGTTTCATTTAGTATACAACCATTACAACATCCAAGTGCGGATTTCAAAAATTTCAGAACTATGTTAGAGAAAAATATTTGATTATATTTGTCTTAGAAAGCACATAAAAAAATCTTTATAGACTAACCTCTTAAAATAATAAAACATTATTTCAAAATTTAAGCAATGAATACTATTGAGAGTTCATGATTCTCTGGCGGATCAGGACCATTTTAAGCAAGTCATCTTCTAGTTTATTCTAGAATATGTGTATTCTGCACTGTGTTTATTAACTGTAGTAGTCCTCAATTTCTTGGAGAAACCTAGTACAGGTTTTCTTCAAATTTCTTTTTATCTTGTATTAGTACTTTTAGGTAGAAGGAAGTGTCTGCATACTGAGTTGAAGTAAAATTTCAGAATATGGTAAAGTTTTAGGGATGTTTAGCTTAACTTTTTAAATTTCAGTGTGTTTGAAGAAACTGACACAGATTTACAAGAGCTCCAGGCGTCAATGGAGCAGTTACTCAGGGAACAACCTGGTGAGGAATACAGTGAGGAGGAAGAGTCGATCTTAAAGAACAGTGATGTGGAGCAGACTGCCACTGGAACAGGGCTGGCAGAGGAGGAGGACAGTCCCAGCAGTGAAAGTGCCTTGAATGAGGAGTGGCACTCAGGTGTGTGGCCATGGTGTAGACCATGTGTGTGAACATTGCAAATGGAGTAGATTTTTTCCATGTCTGATATGAGCCATTTCCAACTATAAGTAAAACTGAGTGTACCTCTGTGTCTCTCCCCTTTTTTCATTCTTTTTCATACAGATGTATAGTTGTCAGTTTCCTTTCCATTAAATTTTCCATTTCTTTCCCATTAAATTGTATGTGCTTTTTTGAAGCATTTTTATTCCGTTTTTTATTCTCCATTTCTCATTTTTCTAGTAATAAAGATAATAACTCAGTTTTCTTACCACTTTATGTTTTTACAAAGAGAGCTTCCATATGTAGTGGCTAATCAGCAGGGTTAATAGTAAAATTAGTTTTTAAAATCTTAGCAATCTTAGGGGAGCAATGAGAGGGATGGGTGAGTTCTCACCTCATAGGCATAATGTAAGTACACATGGTATGCCTCCTGGGTACACTCAGGGGCACAACTACATAAGACAGGGACTTTACCTAACAAATGCAAACGTTGTAAACTAATTGTTTATACCCTCATATTAATCTGAAATAAAGGAAAAAAGTCTTTATCAGTCTTTTTTGATTTGGAAACTTTTTGGAGGGGGAGGGGAGACAGAGTCTCAAGCTGTTGCCCTGAGTAGAGTGCTGTGGCATCACAGCTCGCAGCAACCTCCAACTCTTGGGCTTAAGTGATTCTCTTGCCTCAGCCTCCCAAGTAGCTAGGACTACAGGCACCCACCACAAAGCCCAGTTGTTTTTTTTTTGTTGTAGTTGTTGTCATTTGGCAGGCCCAGGCTGGAATCAACTCACCAGCTCTAGTATATGTGATGGGCTCCCTAGCTGCTGAGATACAGGTGCTAAGCCTGATTTGGAAACTTTTGTTGATAGCATTATCCCAAGATGCGTAGAAAATTTGTATATATCAAGAACTGTATAATATTTGGGAATAAAAGCTAATTGTGAAAATTCTGTAATTTTTTTTTTAAGTATCTGGAACATGTACATGACAAATATCTTGAACATTTATAATACTTTCTAGGTATCTTCCTAAAATTTGTTTTTTGAGATGGGGTCTTGCTCTGTCACCCAATCTGGAGAATAATGGCACAGTTATAGTTCACTGAAGCCTCCAGGTCCCAGGCTTAAGAGATCCTCCCACCTCAGTCTCCACAGATGCTAGAACCACAGATACACACCACCATGCCTGGCTAATTTTTATATTTTTGTAGAGACAAGGTCTTGCTATGATGATCCAGCTGGTCTCAAACTCCTAGCCTCAGGCAGTCCTCTCCACTCAGCCTCTCAGAATGCTAGGATTAAGCCACACATGTGAGCCCTTGCCCCCAGCCAGAACATTTTTATTCTTTTATTTATTTATTTATTTATTTAGAGACAGAGTCTCACTATGTTACCCCTGGTTGAGTGCTATGGTGTCACAGCTCACATCAACCTCAAACTCTTGGGCTCAAGCAATTCTCTTGCCACAGCCTCCCAAGTAGCTGGGACTACAGGAGCCCACCACAACGTCTGACTAAGAACATTTTTATTCTAACCTGGTTTACTGTTTATGTTTATAAAATAAAAGATTCCCAAAGTAACATTCTTGTTAATACAGATTTATATGTATTTTGCTTACACATAAAAGTGGAAGTAATCTACTTCAGTGGCATCATTCACTTGTCATAGAATCTTACTCTATCACGGTAAGAATTTATTCAGTCTTTTTAATCCTAAAATACCTTATTTTTATTGCATGTTTTTAGATAACAGTGATGGTGAAGCTGTCAGTGAATGTGAATGTGACAGTGTCTTCAACCACTTAGAGGAACTGAGACTCCACCTGGAGCAAGAGATGGGCTTTGACAAGTTCTTAGAGGTGTATGAGAAAATAAAAGTAAGTGAATGTCAATCAAAACATTTGCTTGTAAAATAGACTCTGGCACACACCTGTTATCCCAGCACTCTGGAGGCCAAGCCAGGTGGATTGCCTGAGCTCAGGAGTTGGAGATCAGTCTGAGCAAGAGGGAGACCCTGTCTCTACTGAAAAGAGAAAAACTAGCTGGGCGCTGTGGTGGGCACCTGTAGTCCCAGCTACTCAGGAGGCTGAGCCAGAGGATCACTTGAACCTGGGAGTTTGAGGTGGCTATGAGCTATGATGATGCAACAGCACTCTAGCCAGAGAGACAGAGACTGTGTCTCCAAAAAAGAAAAGAAGAAAAAGAAAATGCTGTATTTGAATACTAGAGAAGTGTTGGTCTTTATTGGTGATTAGATTTCTTATAAATAAAAAGCAAAGTCTCCAATTAGAGAAAGTTGCTCAAAAATTAATTTATATTTGGGGGTTTGGTATAGGCTATTCATGAAGATGAAGATGAAAATATTGAAATTTGTTCAAAAATAGCTCAAAATATTTTGGGAAGTGAACATCAGCATCTTTATGCCAAGATTCTTCATTTAGTCATGGCAGATGGAGCCTACCAAGAAGGTAAGATTTCCTCACTTGTCTTTATTATTTTCAATAAATGTGAGAAAAACAAGATGATGAATGTAACTTAATCAGCATATATCACACTCATTTTGGTGAAATCTATATTGGAATGATATCTATTACTTTTAAGCAATTATAAAATTAACTCTGTCTTATACTTTTACTGATCTGTCTTTCACTTTTATTCACATATCTTTTAAGTCAGTATTTTTAAATTTAATTTATAAGTAATATTTGAATGAGATTTTTAAATCTTACTAGACAGATTTTGGATAGCTCCAGAAATTAGAAGCTAATTGTACTGGGTAGCTCTAGAAATTAGAATAATTTTTATCAAGTATATACAAGTAAACTTTTAGACACATAAAGCAGTATATCGAATTTTATACAGTCGGATGTGGTGGTACTAACCTATAATTCTACCCTGGAGCTATGGCAGGATGATCACAAGTCCAGGAGTTGAGGTTCATAGTGAGCTATGATTGCACCACTGCATTCCAGCCTGGGCAACAGGGCACGATCCCATCTTTTAAATTTACCTTCCATACCAATAACTTTTTGTATAGTCACATAAAAAAAGTTCATGATATGTATCATTGCATCATGCACATTAGGTGAGGTCACCCCGAATAACCTCCCTTCTCCCGTATCCCCTCTCCCCACACCTCTCTCTCGTCTTCCCTTCTACTTTATGGACTATAGTTAGGTTTTTAATTGTGATTTACGTGGTTCAATGTAACATTTCACACTGTATATCGAAGCAGTACCCTGAACCCCATAAATGCATCAATGTACAAAGTTATGATTTAGTAAAAAACAATTAAAAAATAAATAGCTAATTGAAGAATAGTGTATGGTAAGTATCATACACACATGTGCATATAACTGTGTGTGTATATATATATATTTATATGTGATACATATACATAGTAGGTATATAAAAACATATAAAATATAATATGTAGTATCTTGTATTTAACCAGCTTTATATGCTTCACTAATTTTATAGACATCCCTTCTCTTTTATTTTTTCCCACTAATCACTTAGATTCCTAATGAATTGTCTAAGAACGTCAGGGTTTGGGTAGTTCAAAGATGGGAATGTCAGTCCAACTCCGGGCAGCAGGGGGAGCTACACAGCAGGCTGCCCAGTTCTGTCCTGGTGTTGCCTCTTCTTCTAGCACATGATGTACTTACTGGTTGTTCCCCAACTGCTGGGTGAGGCTTGTCCATGGCTGCTGGCTTGCCTCAGTCCTCCAGGGTCCTGGGAGGCTGTGCTAGCCCATGTTTGTGCTGTGGAGATAGTTATTTTAGGTGTGCACCCACACGCTAAACCATATTCTCTATATCCCAAGTCCAGTCTTAGCCACCTTCCCTGCAGGAGCATTTCCCTTATATTCTTTTCCCCCCAAGCCGCCTTATTCTCCAACAGGATCCCTTTAGAATTAGTGGGTGAGAGTATTGTCATTTTTTGGAACCAAGATAAAAGAACTCCTATGGCCCTTGCTTATATTGGGGTGCTTTTAAGTAGCGTGTGTCTGTGTTTAAACTAGATGGAATTTTGTGCCTTCAGATGCAAAATTCTTGACCTTCAAATTGTCATAGAAGAGAAACTCAGTAGGATTGAGAATCTTTCCTTGTGCTTATTATTCGGCATATTTCTCAAAACGTAAAGACTATTGTTAAGGCACTGTTTGTAACTTTCCAAAGCATAATTTTTAATGCATTAGTGTGTATTAATGTCTGCATATGCTATTTAACTTTGGAATTCATGCATTTATAATGTAAGCAATGATAGTTGTGCTTATGTGTCCAATGGGCAAACTTTGGTACACAGGCTCTAAAATAGTTAGTGTTTCATAAATATCTGAAGTTCATACATTAAACGGAGTACAGTTCCAGAAATCTGCTTGTAAAATTCCATTGGTCTTCCCCAGGCACAAATCGTCTGGTAACAAGGACTCTAACTAACTAGGATATTACATGGGTAATAGGTTATATTAGTTGGGACTCTTTTAGTTGTAAGAGATAAAAACCCAAACTGGCATAAGCACGAAGGAATTTATTTGCTCCTACAACAGATAAGTCCAAAGGCAGAGAAAGCTTCAGGACTGGCTTGATACAGAGGCTCCAATAATATAAGGAGGACTTCCTCTTTCTCCAAGTGAGTTTCATTCTTGGGATTTAAATGCCAGGTAAACAACTGTAAAAAGCTTTATATATGAGCTCACGCTGATTCAAGCCCAGCAGAAAAGAGCTTGAGCTTTTTCTTCAATATTATCGCCTTTTTCTAACTAAAACTATCATGTCGCTATAACCAGAGAGTAAGACCATCATATTGGCCATCAGTGAAGCCCATGCCCATGTTTACAGCCAGAAATGGGGTCAGCTATACTGTAAACTCAGGATCTAAAACTTGGGGAAGCTAGCTCCTCAGGGGAATGTTGGGATATACATAACAGAAAAATAAAGGCACGGAGAGGCAAAAAGAAAAGATGCCCACTCTACAGGTAAAGTCATCTGACTGAAAGAGAGTGAATAGTTTAGATTTCCAGATGAACACTCCTCTCTAAAGCACATAAGAGCCAAAATGAAGAACAGAAGCTTGGGCACCCCTTGGGAATGTGAATTGACGATGGCAGTTCTGTATATCATTCTGGGATGCACTGTTTGCTCATTAGCTTAAGCAGCCTTTATACCTAGATGTAATGGAATGTACTTAAAACATTTTTACTTAAAAATACTTTTTGTTTATAATTTCTTTCTTTTTTTTGAGACAGAGTCTCACTATGTTGTCCTGGGTAGAGAGCTGTGACGTCATAGCTCACAGCAACCTCAAACTCCTGGACTCAAGTGATTCTCTTGCCTCAGCCTCCTAAGTAGGTGGGACTAGAGGAGCCCAGCACAATGCCTAGCAAGTTTCTTTTAAAAGATGGGGTCTCCTTCTTGCTCAGACTGGTCTCGAACTCCTGACCTCTATCAGGGCACTCACCTCGGCCTCCCAGAGTTCTACGATTACAGGAATTAGCCACTGTACCTAAGTAATTTCTTACTCTTTAGATTAAATGTTTGCTTTTCCTCTATTCCTAAATATATGTCTTTGTAGAAAACATAATGAAATGCCATTCAAGTAAGGAGAAATTAACAAAAACCACTTATACTCATCACCTAAAAATTTTCATTATTGGCATTTTGGCATTTTTTTTCTTTGTTTCATTTTGCATCAAAAGACATGAATGATTTAGAAGGGTTAGGGAGATACTGATAATTCTAGCCTGGGAGCTTGATCTAGACATAAAGATTCAGATATAAAATATTTTGAGGGCATTTAATGTATGAAAACAAACCTTAAATGACAATTGCATTTTCCTATGTCGTGTTCTGTCCTGCAGGTAAGACATTATTCTTTCTCAGTATCTGAACGGTTATTTCAGTGGTATTGGCTTAAATCAAAGAGTCAGGTCAATCTGTCATATGTTCCTGGATTTTCCAATCAACGGGATTTACAATACTATTAATCACATTTTTATGCCATTTTTACCAGTTGTACAGGTCCCGAATAGCACTCGTATGAGAATATCCAGTGTGTCATACATCTTTAAAACATTTGATATTAGGCCTTCCTCTGAGCTCTTCTCCATTCATATCAGTATATCTTTATATTAAATCATTTTTATAATAATGTAAAGCAAGGGGGAATGCAGGTTTCACTTCTCCCCCTCCTTTGCAAATGGAGATCGTGTTTACTGAAAGGTTGCCTAAGAGCAGATCTGCCTGTTACATTAGCCTTGGACCCTCACGGCCCAGTACCCATATACTCACGAAGCCCCTGACTCCCCTTATTTACTGAACAAGATACAACTTACTCATGTTCCTTTCACAAAATCCTATACTAATGACCTATGGTGCAGATTTTCCTTTCAGCTTTGAATTACTATTCCTAGGGGTTCAGTGACCACTTAAATAGGAACTATAAATCATGGATATTCAAATTTCAGCGACAGAACATTTCTCTGGATGCTACTGGGGACTTGCATATCTCAGCTGCATTCCTGCCCCTTGATTTTTATGGCCACCTACTCATATGCTATTCTGCCCCAATTAGCTCTTCAAGGCGCCATTAATATCTCCCAGATGTGATAGAACATTAAGTTGGAAGTGTCCCAAATGGGCATCTAATCATAGAATTTTTAAGCTGTTAGCTTTCACTTTCTTCCCTCCTTAAACTTCCTGGTACATGGCTTCACCATCACCCACTTGGCCAATCTATAAAGTTCAGTGGCACTTTAGAATTCCGTTCCCCTCCTCCAGTAACCCTTTCACAGACCCCTAACCGGTTGGTGTAAAGTTCTGCCAATTCTGAGGATATAGTGCTTTTAAATACCTGCCTTCTCCTGTTTCTCAGTCTCTGAGAAACACTTATCAGAGGTGGAGGGAAGCAGACTGCCTAGACATCTATGTGGCTTGAATGGGGTTGACCCAACTCGCCTCCCACTCGGTAACCCAAGTCATCCTTAATCCATTGACTTTGCAGGACCCAGATAAAGAGTCATTCCTCCTTCACTGGGGTCAGTGAACTGGGGTCACCGGGGGTAACTGAACCGGGGCCACTTTTGACAATTTTGCCAGCACTTGATTGGAGCCTGTCTGAAAGCATTGCTGATCAGAGCAAGAGGGGATTCCTGCAGACAGGGTGGGGCACTGATCCTGTTGTGTTGCCTCTGGAGCAACAGGCCCATTATGGTTCCTTTTCTCCTTCAGTTGATTTGAATTAGGTTCCTGTCATCATGAGCCAGAACCTATTGGCATTAGATAATGTTCAATTCTAGAAAGAAACCTGCTTTGATCTTTTTCTCCTGTCTCCTCCTCCCTCTTTGGCCCACCCCTCCGAGGGTTCTTTGTGGGTTTGCAGTGTCAGGACTCTCTCCCAGGTCTGTTTTCCTTCTCACTCTGTACATTTTTCCTTGATCTTACCTACTTCTATGGCTTTCATCACCATCTACGTATTGATGACCCTGGGTTGTGGGTTTCAACAGACATAAGTCCAACACAAAAGGGGCTTAAGTTTGGCAAAAGAGAATCTCTTGACTTCCATACTGGAAAGATGAGACCTGTGTCAGGTCTCAGTGTGTATCCAGCTTGAGTATCCAGTATACTGCTCGAACAACAGTACCTGAGGGCCATCTCTTCTGTCTCTGGGGGCAGAGTCTCTACTGTCCACTTGGCAATTCCAGTAAAGAATGAGAGTGCCCACCCCCAGCCACAGGCAGGATTCTGATTGGTTCATTCCTGACCCAATTCCTGTGGCTAGAGAGATAAGTATTCTGATTAGCCAGGTCCAGATCACAGGTTCACTCCTTGGTAGCCAGAAAAAGGGGATGGTGTTGGCTCCATTTGAACTCTGTAAAATATATGCTCTTTAGGGAAGAAGGCCCTGTTACTTCAACAGAGGAAGCAATCTATTAGGTGGATAAAACCTTCAGTGTGTAAAACAACTCCTAAGGCTAGGATTTCAGCGTAAGTCTTGTTCCTAGGGAAGGTTCCTGCTTGATTCCTCTTCTTGAATGTCTACTTTATACCTCTTCTTGAATGTCTCAGGCTCAGGTTAACTCAGCTTTCTGCACGAACCCACTCTTCCTCCTATGGACATTGGAGAAATTTCTCCACTTCCATGTAGCTATTTAGGCCAGAGGGCTGTGTCATCTTTGTTTCTTGTTCCCCTTTCCTCCTATATACAAAAACAATTCCTATTCATCATGCATCATAAATGCCCCATGTGACCATGAAAGGGAGGCCAAGAAAATCTCAGTGATATCAGCCTGGAACCACTACATAAACACTAGCAGCTACCTATCTTTAGATTTCTTATATGAAGAAAATAACTCCTATTTGTGTAAGCCACAATTATTTTGACTTTTTTACTTGCAGCTGAAAGCATTCCTAATTGATACAGAGCCCCTGCTATGTGCTGTAATTTATATACTAACTTCTTCTCATATGCTGTTTATATTTTATTATAATTTATTACTTAATTTTTTTTCTTTTTTACTACAATGTAAACATTAGTGCATGTCTACTTTGATCACTACTATTCCTCTCAAGCCTAGCAGATGTGATTTATAATAAATATTTGTGAAATGAATGAACATGTGATTTCTCTGCCATCATTTCAGTAGCCACGACTCCTTAGAATCAACTAAAAGGAGGCAAACACAAGTTGACTCACAGAAATTTTGGGGCACTATCTGGGGTCCCAAGACCAAACAGCAACGGAAGGTTTTAGACAGCTAACTTCTGTCATTGGTACTGAAACACCAGCATTTGATTCTTCATTCATTACCTTTAGGCTAAAGGGCAAATCTACCAGCGTGGCCTCACCTGACTCTCCATCCTCCAAGCATCTCATCTCATGCTGCTTCTGTCAAGCTTCAGGTCTCAGTTCAAATGTTACTTTCTCACAAACACTTATCCTAACCTTCTTCTTTCTTTGAGGTTGCAAATTTAATTGCAAGATAAGTAACATAAATGAGCTTGCTGAAATGATACAAGCAAGAGAGCATCTTAGCTGTATTCCTCCAATGCATATAATGTGTTTGCCCTGAAAACATGGAATAGGTAATCATTTCCACAATGAAATATGTTCTCTCCTGTTTGTCTTGGACAAAACTGCTCTCTTGATCTATCTCTTTCTCCCTTTTGATAGGTACAGAGATAATATTCTCTACTTTAAGTATAGGCAGTGTAAGCATGCTGATTGTGGCCCCTTAGCTTCAATATCAAGGACAAAACAGTAATCGTGGAGACCATAGGAATTGCTTACTGTTGTTTATTGTTTAGGAGTTCATCCAGTCCTTAGATTCAGCTAGAAATGTAGGTCCAGTTTTGCCAGATGTGATTTTTCAATGAAAGGGAACATCTAGATTTATATGGGAAAATCTCTTCTTTTTAAGGGTTGGGTCAAATTAAAACGGACAAAATACAGCTGTGCCAAACAGCTGGCGTCTAGATCTGTCCAAGGCTTGTGAGTTTGCAGCCTCCAGCCTAAAAATTCAAACTCTAGCCACCATTACTTGCTAATCTTCCTCAGCAGAGTGGATGCGTGGGTATGTGTATGAATGAAACATGGGTCTTTTCTGCTTTGGATTTCTTTTCCCTTCAATCTCTCTTCTACACAGTTGCCAGAATGACCTTTATGAAATGCAAATTATAGCCTGTCATTGCTACTGAAACACCAGCACTTGATTCTTCATTCATTACCTTTAGGCTAAAGTGCAGCTAAACCTACCAGCGTAGCCTCACCTGACTCCATCCTCCAAGCATCTCATCTCATGCTGCATGCACATTGCAAGCTCACCCCCCTACTCCTCAGATAGATGAGCCTGTCCTAATTTTGCTCTTACAAGTCCCTCAGGCTAGAATGCTTTTCTCCTCATCCCTGCCATATTAAATCATGCTTATCCTTGCAAGTTCCATATTAGTTGTACCCTCCTCTGTGAAGCCTTCACGGACATACGAGACAGAATGAATGACTCCGTCCTCTGTCTCCCAGATCACTTTTTTATACCACTGATAGAGCATGTGCTCTGTCCTAATGCAGATCTATTTTTAACTGTCTGTTTCTCTAGCCACATTATGAAACACTCAAAGGTAGGGACTGAGTTTGATTCTCTTCCTGAGTGATCTCTTGCGCCTTATTGCCACTTTGCTTTTATAAACAGAATTTTTCATGGGCCTATAAATGACTTTGCTTCCCAATTAAATTGGGAACTCAGTAGGGTAGAGATTGTATGGCTCATAAGACATCGTACCGTGCTATACCTAGAGTATATGTTTAATAAGTATCTTTTAAAAAGGTCTGAATGATTGCATTAGAGTTAACATCTTCTGGATAAGAGTGATGAAGATATTAAATAAGACCAGTGATGTGCTTTATATTCTCTTTAAACTAAAATAATTCTAAGGAACATTAAACTGGGCTTATTGCCCTCGATTGAGGGGAAGTCTAGTGCAGTTTTTTTTTTAAATGTATATAACCAGAATTATAGACTTCAAAAGGAAATTCTATGTTACATTTAAGTACATGAAGCAACAGTGCTTTTCAAAGCAACCCATTCACACTACACAGACTTGTTTTATGAATGTGTAGAATTTTGCTGGCTTCAGGAAAAAGCAGATCAAATTTTACTTTTGTTTTAACTGTTCGCTGGCTTAACAATGAACACTTTCTCCTGTCTTCTACTGACGAATAATACAAAGGCAGATATGGGTGTGACTGGCCTACTGCAATTATTACTGCTACACTGGAGATTTTTATAGCTGTCTGTGGAACCTCCATCCAACCATCTTGTGACAGATTCTTTTGTGGGTTTATCTTTGTGACATTGTATATTACGTCTATGCCTTTTGATTCTTTGGTTGCAAGAACCAGAAGCTGACTCTGCCCAATTTTTGTTAGATTGTGAAGCAGCTGATAGAATCAATAGGCTTGATCTTCCTAACTCTGCAAAATTCTGATTGTGGATTATTTTTGCATTTTTTCACCTTTAGATAAGTGATTTTTCCAGAAACGGCCTTAATTTCTAGTCTAGCAGAATATATCCTGGTTTCCTTAATTTGAGACCTCAAAGAGAAACAGGTATCCCACCACAACCCTGAGTTCTGACTTTTTTCCATTCTGTTTTTTTCTCCATGGGAAACATAAAGTCATATCACGAAAGAGAAGTTCACTCTCTTAATAGGCACAATTGCATTCCAGGTGATAACTGAGTTTCAGTTCAGGACAGTGGAAGGTCAAATTCAAGGTATTAATGAGAACCATATTTTTCCTTCCTTGGTGGCTATTAAAATGACAGATGCCAGTGTGGTGGGCTAGAGGAAACCCACTCAAGACCTTGAATGTTACCATCCGTCGTTAAATCTCACCTACACGTGTGTCATTATACATGAGCTCAGTGCCGCCAACCTAAGGCCGTGGCCACTTTTCTGTCCTGTCTGTCACTGGGCTGTCAAAACCCAAGCAAACAAAGAAGGTTCTCTTATTATTGATTCAATGAGGAACGGCAAGGAAAAGCTGGAGCCAGATCTTGGTGGATGCATTCCTGAGTTGGGTTCAGGCCAGGTCGAAGGGCAGGAGTCAGACAGCGCAGCAAATTATTCTATGCAGAACACTGGCCTGAAAGGTGATTTGCAGAGACAAAGCCCTGTTTACCCAAATGGTCTTGATCTCTAAATCTTACCTTTCTGTCAACTGTTTTTATGTTTAGTGACAGTTTTAAGGGCTGCTGTTTTATGAGACCGCAGTCAGGTCTGGTATTTGAAATTCGAGTGGGACAAAAAAGGGAATGAGTGGGAGGGAGAGTGAGAGACTAGAGAGAAGGGAAGAATGCAGACGGCTGGTTAACATGGCCACAGTGCCTTCACTCATTCATTCATTCATTCATTCACTCACCCAATTGACCTTTATCACATGCTTATCACGTACCAGATGCGTGCTTAATGCTGGGTGTGGCCGGTAGTCCCCAAGAATACCCTGAGATTTGTTGATTTAATAGAAGGATTCCCAGAACTCAGAAAAGCTGTTCTCTCATGTTTATGATTTATTATAGCAAAAGGATACAGATTAAAATCAGCAAAGAAAAAAGGTACATGGGGTAGAGTCCAGGAAAGACCAGCTCAAATTCTAGTTGTCTTCTCTCAGTAAAATCACACAGACAGTACCTAATTCTCTCAGCATTGATGTGTGATCATAAGTTTGAAGTATTACCAACTAGGGAGGCTCACTCAAGCCCAGGCGTTCAAGGCTTTTATTGGGGGTCAGCCCTGAAGATGTGGAGCACACACATTACTGACCATAGGTGCTTGGTCTCCAGCCCCCACTGCAATCAGAGGCCAAATTGATGCAACGTGCCCCACGGCGCAGGCCTCCACCATAAATTACATCATCAGCATAAACTATCTGGTGTGGCCTAAAGCTCCAGGTACATGAAGATACTCTTACCAAGCAGCATATTCCAAAGGCTTATTTCTTACTTGTTGGTCAAAGGCCAGTCCTTCCTTTGCGGTGTTCAAGGTTTGAACACTCCAAGCTGGCAGAATTAACCCTTGATTGCACACTGGGCATAGAGCTCTATCTCCCAAGAGCCTAGAAATCTGGTTATGGAAACAATATATACTGCATATAATACAACAGAAGCAATACCGTATTTCCAGTACTTTCTTCTTCAACAAATTATCTGCTATGTGCTCCTTACTGTTCTAGGGCATGAGGATAAAGCAGAGGTCTAAATAGTTCCCCTGCTCTCTTGGAGTTTCCATTCTAGCTAGAGGAGGTAGACAATAAACGAACACGTTAATAAATGTCTTATACATCCGTTGTCAGGAAGTAAAGCAAGTCAAGAGCGGTAAAAAGGAATGAGGATTTGGAGGTTGGTGTTTTAGGTGGGATGATATGGTAGGCAGGTCCCACTGACACGGGGATATTTGAGCAAGGATTTAAGGGAAGTGAGGAAAGAAATCAAACAGACGTCTTGGGAAGGAGCGTTCCAGCCAGAGGAACAGCAGGTATAAAGGCCAGGAGGGAGGAGCATGCCTGGTGTTCAAGGAAGAACAAGGAACCCCAGTGGGGCTGAAGCGAGGAGGGGTAGAGGAGAGGGGATGAGGTCACAGGGGGAGAAAGTGCTGGACTCCCATGTGCAAAGACTTTGGAGAGCGTTGAGAAGAGGAGGGATATGATACGAAGATTGCTTTTGAAGATTGCTCTGATTGGTTTGATTGGGATAGGATATGAAGATTGTTTTTGAAGATTGGTTTGATTGGGATAGGATATGAAGATTGCTTTTGAAGGTTGCTCTGATTGGTTTCTGTGTGGGAAACAGACTTTAGAGGGCAATGATGTAAGCAAGGAGATGAGGTGAAAGGCTTTTGTAATAATCCAAGTGAAGAATGGGGGTAGCTTAGACTAGGCTTATGGTGGCAGCAGTGGGGAAGCACGAAGGGATCACAGTCTGTTCTAACCTATAAAGTAGAGCTGCCAGATTTTCAGAGAGAGAGAATGGATATAGAGCATGAAGGAAAGAAGAAAAAGTGAATGATGACTTCACTAAGTTTCTCAGTCTGAACTGCCACGCCAGATAGTTTATGCTAACAGTGTGACTAATGGTGGGGCCTGTTTTTGTTGGCCTGAACTATGGGTCACACTGCATCAGTTTGGCCTCTGAGGGAGTGGGGGCTGGAGATTGACGACCTGAGGTCAGTGATATGGATGTTCTATACCTACAGGACTAACCCCGGGAGAAACCCTAGACACCAGGGCTTGAGAAAGCCTCCCTGGTTAGTAATACTTCACATTTGTTGCCACACGTATTACTGGAATGTTAATTATTATGTTAACTCCAAAATGTTTACCTGGTGCTTCAGACTGAAGCACTCAATGATCTAATGTAATGAACACATACATTGTGTTTTGTGATTAATGAAACCTCATTTAATTATTAAGATACTACATGGACTATGAATAAATATTCCCATTCTATAGATGTCAAGTCATGCCAGGCGTCAAGATCTAAGTCTGTGAAATTTAGCAGGCATGATTTGTTCAATCCTATGTCTTACTTTTAATGTGAGACCTCTCTGTAATGTTAATCCCAGTATCTTTAGAAAGCTTTTGGCTGCAAGGAATAGAAACTAGACTCAGACTAGACTAACCAGTAAAGAAATTCCTTATATTACAGAAGTACAGAGATAGGGATATAATATTGTCCTCCTGAAATTCATATGTTAAAATCTTCATGACATAAGTAAGGGTATTAGAGGTAGTCATGGGGGCAGAGATCTCAAGAATGGGATTAGTGCCCTTAAAAAAGCTAAGAGAGACCCCTGACCTTGTGGGTATTCAGTCAGGAGGTGGTATCTGTGAAGCAGAAAGCAGGCCCTCACCAGACAACAAATCGGATTGCACCTTGATCTTGGAATTTCCAGCCCCCAGAACAGTGATAAATAAATGTCTGATGTTTATAATCCACCCAGACTATGGTATTTTGCAACAGAAGCTTGAAGGGACTAAGGCAGCGATGGTATGATCAGAGCTCAAAGCCTTCACTAAAAACGCAGATTCTTTCTGTCCCTCAAATGTGGTTCTTAGAATTAGCTCCCTGGCTCAATACCCATAGTTCAGTGGGTAGGGTACCAGCTATATACATTGGGGCTGGCAGGTTCGAACCCAGCCTGGGCCTGCTAAAACAACAATGACAATTACAACAAAAAAATACCTGGGCATTGTGGTAGACGCCTGTAGTCCCAGCTACTCGGGAGGCTGAGGCAAGAGAATCACTTAAGCTCAAGAGTTTGAGGTTGCTGTGCCACCATGGGCAACATAGTGAGACTCTGTCTCAAAAAAAAAAAAAAAAAGCTCCCCTGTAAAGGTGTTTGAGTTTGTGATTGCTGAGTGGCTGCCAGTGGCAATCTGAGCTTCATCTTTTCTTGTTCAAGTAAGAGAAAAACTTATCCTCCAAGTGTGGGGTGAAAGTCCTTCCCTTCATCTGACTGCAACAGCACCCAGCCCAGGATCAACGACTGCCACAGGGTAACATCATGATCTGATTGGATTACAGCCACCAAGCCTACCCTGCTGAGTCTGGGGATGGAATCATCACCCTCTGACTCCAGGATGGGAACGGCTAAAGCCAAGGGCCTAAAAAGCATGCCTGGAACATTCTGTAAGTGACAGGGCCCAGTGTAGCTGGAGAGAAATGAATTAGGAGATGAAGCTAGACAGTGGCAGGGGTCAAGTCATGTAGGTAGGACATTATCATTGAGCGAAATGGGGAGCTATTGCAGGGTCTTGAGCAGAAGAATGGCATCGTTCATTGTATACTGGAGAAAGATCCCTCTGACTGCAGTGATCAAAACAGACTATTAGGGAGCAAGGGTAAATAATAGACCCCTTTAGGAAGCTGAGACAGTTATCCAGGCAGGAGGCACCGGGCTCTCTCAGGATAGAAACAGTGGAGATTGTAAGCAGTGATTGGATTCTGGATGTATTTTGAACCCACACCTGTACAGTGTGAAAGAAAGAGGGGTGAAGAGCACCTCTAACCTAAAGATGAAATTGCCATAATCTGGGATGGACAAGACTTAGTGAGAACACGTTTTGTGGATTCAGCAGAGGTTGGGTATGTTTAGGCGTGTTGAGTTTATGTCTTTCAGATACCAGAGTAGAAACAGAATGGGCAGTCTGTCCGTTGTACGGGGGAGTTAAGGAGAGATATCAGTGGGAAAGATGTCTACATGGCTATGTCGTTTAAATCCATGAGACTAGAGGAAATCCCCAACGGAGAGAGAGCAGATGAAGAAGAGGACCCAGGGCTGGGGCCTGTGGAACTTTGAGTGTTTAGGGTTAGGGAGGAGATGAGAAGCAGATTCAATGTGACTAGTCTCATAGGAGGGGACGAGGAGAATGTGGTGTGCTAGATGGCGGGAGCAGATGGGACAGTGTGGATGAGGGTGAGACGAATGTGCCACATGCTACCATCTGGCAGGCTTTGGTGACCTCAAGAAGCTGAGTAGAGGAGTCAGTGGCCTGATTAGAGTGGTTTATTATTATTAATATTTGGCTTATACAAACAACCTTTCTTAATGCTGCTCATTGCTCATAGCGCTGTACCTCAAAACAACCAGGAATGGTAACTCTACATATCATTTCCCCCTTATTGTTGGAATATTTTTCTATTGGTGGCAAAGCCTTTGTATATTGTGATCAGTACAGTCTTTTGATGTTCAAAACATGAACAAAAAGGGTAGATAGTAAAGGTCATTAATATTGAGGGCTAACATATATTGACAACTTCGATGCATGTGTGAACTGTATTCCATTTGGTACTCATGACCTAAGAAATAGATGCAGTCTTCTCAACACTTTAAAGGTGGTGGAGCTGGGATTAGAGAGGTTATGTTCCCTACCAAAGTGTTCACAGCTACAGATGGCTAGTTGGCGGGGCTGCAATTTGAACCAGGCCTGTCTTATTTATATAATTAGTTCTCCTGATATTACAACTACTGCTTGAATTACAAAATTCAGTGTATGTAAAGTGCATGGTGCCTAATAGAATTATAAGTGCTGCAAAAGTGCTTGTCGAATTTTATCAACCTGAGTTACAGTGTTGTATATACTGAGATCCCCCAAAGCCATGCCTGGCTTTTCGTATCCTCTGGCCAGCTACCCATTTTCCCAACTCAGTTTTTTTTTTTCCCCCTTCTTCTCTCTGCTACACCAAGCAGACACAATTTCAGGTTGCCAGGTTTAAAAGCAATTATACCTCTAGAGAATCTTGTTGCCTCTGATTTCTAAGTGCTGGTTGTTTATAGAATTACTGCTCAGATCCCTTTAGTTCAAAATGAACATGCCAATGAAACTGAAATGAGAATCTGCACTCCTAAATTGGATTATCAGCTTCCCTAGTGTACCAGTTCGCACCATTCCTCCCTCAGCGAAGTTGCCGGTGATTCACAGCAGTTTAGTTTTACAGCTTATGTTAGATGGTGAGGACTAGGTGCATATAGTTAACTTATTAGTTATGCTGTGTCTTGGGGATGACTGTTGCCACAGTAACAGACCAACAGACTTTCCCTACCCGTTTAAATTGCTTCTACATCTTTTTTTTTTTTTTTTAACTGTGTTGAGAGCAGAGTAAGGCCCAATATCAGTTCTAAATCAGCTCCAAGGCAGAGGTTAAAGAAAAAAACCCAATAAATATTCCCTGCCGTTAAAACTCGCTTGCTTTGTGCTTGGGAAACGTTTTTCTGCCTTTCTTGGTGAAATGGAGTTGAAATCAATCTGGCTATTTTGGTGTAATAGCAACTCATACAGGATGTTTCCACTGCTAACTATTTTTGTTTGGCACCAGGATAATTGACTAATGTCAACAACGCCAGCGGACGGATTGGTGTTTATCTGTTCACGGCTGTTGCCGAGCTGCGCAGAGGAGGTGACACAATGCAATGTTTTCATGAACTTGATGAAAAGAGTGGGTGGCTGGTTTAATTTCCTCCTGAACAGAGTATTAAAAGAATTGACAGACTTTCCAAAAAGCAGTATAATTTTCAAGTAACTCAGGCTTGAGTCTAATTTTAGTCAATCACCTTTGAATTTTTAAAAAAGGATTTGACCAAAATATTTGTGAAGGAAACGTTGTTAAAATACAGTCCCAACTAAGTACTGCAGACTTGTAATTAGATATTAAGAAAAAAATGCATGGCATCCCCTGGAGCAAGGGGGAAAAACAATTAATTATGGTAAGAAAGGACAGCCAGCTGTCAAAGTTCAAGAAGCCAAACATGGAGACAGGTCTGTGACCCGGGAGGGGGCCTGCTGGACCGCTGGGAGGATAAAAGGAAGGTTGGTGAGGGCATCTTTGCCATCCTCTTGATTGGTACCTACTCTCTAGGGAGCAATTTGCCATCTCTGGCAAGGAAAATAAAAATATGGCAACATATTGGCAGCTGCTAATGAGAACCAAAGGGCCAAATGGGAAAAATGAAATACATTAATATTTACTTAGCTGGGTTTGGACAATTTTAAAAAGATACTGTGGACCAAATGCCACTCAGCCTCCCCAGTAGAGTAGAGAATGTTTTCATTTCTTAAGAGAGTCTTCAAAATAGTACCTGAAGCTAAGGGATCAAGGTTCAGTGGGGGTGTACTCAGACTGAGCCGTGGCTCACTCATCCCCGCTTGCTGGCTGTCACCACCTACACACTGGAGGAAGCCCTGGGCTACACCGTGGGCTACACCTGAGAATTGCCTGGTAGCTTTTGAACATCTTGAAGCCCAGTCTGTACAACAGATCAGTTCATCAGAGACTCCAGCATTCTTAGTTTATTAAATGCCCCAGGTGATTGTCATGTGCACCCAAGGTTTTAGAACCCTCACATTTGGGGATTATAAACTCCTAGATACCTGGAAGGGGCCGGGGGCTCTTCCCTGTGCAGAGAATTCACAAATTGCAGGGGGAAAGTTCTTTTTATGAGCGAGGGGCCAAGAAGAAAATATTTCCCATGATGATTATGTACAGCTTTTATAATCAGGAAAAATATTGTTTAAAGGAAATAAATGCTGGGCCTAAGAGGTCATTCTAGCAAGGTATTATTGATTAGCACCAAACTTCATACAAGAGGTGGGGTAGATATTTTTATGTGCTACTTCTTCAATCTCATGGCTATCATAGGAAGTAGCTGTATTTATCCAGTTGACAGATGAAGAAATAGAGGCTCTAGGAAAAATCAGGAGGATGGCACAGCTGGTGGAGCTAGACCACACTTGGAGCCAATAAGTTCCAGCGCCATTTACATCATATGAGCTGCTCTTCCCCCACATGAACTTGACAAATGCTTCATAGCCCTGAGCTTCCTCTATTCATTCACCTCTTGGAGTTGTTAACAAAGGTGCCATCCTGTATTCTCTATGTGGCCAGCAGTCCCTGGATTACAAACAAGATAGGCTTGATAGGTTTGTTCTTAGGGTGAATTTGTATGTAAGTTGGAACAGGTATATGAATGGAATAGCCTCCATTCACAAGTGGGAGTTGTACCTAAGTCAGAAGTTTGTAACTCAGAGGCTGCCTGTGTTTGAAATCGCCTGTGTTTGCTCCCTTTTTTTTTTTTTTTATCTATCTTTCTTCTAATTTATTTTCCACTTATCACATGTCCACTTTCCTCTCTAAGGCCAATATTAGCAAGTTTAAATTGTTCATTGCAAAAACCTGTTTTCTGTTGCAATGAATATCAATTTACAGATTTGCGTACGTTTGACTCACAGAATCTGTTCCATTAAACAGATGGGGAAACTGAGGTAAAGCAATCTCATTGTTTTTCTAAGATTTGAAATATTCTGCCGGATGTAAGATTTGACCATACATTCTCCTTACTATAAAAATCTTTTGTTGCCAAAAAGCTTCACACTATAAATGAGGGTGAAAAAAGTGAAAGAAAAAACAAAACAAAACCATGCTATTATAGTTGGTGATTTCCCTGTTATTCACCTTTGTCTGGGGAAGCAAAAGGCTTGAGATACAAAGGGTATGCCTGGTATACAAAGGGTATGACCTCCAGTGGTGATTTGAAAAGTGTTGTCACATGGAGGTGGATGCTTGTGCGAGTTATTTCTGAGTCATGAGAAATAAGACCTTCCTTTGCAAATGGATGATTAGCTGCCATTAAGATTCCTGTCTCCAACATACTGCAGGAGAAAACTTATTAACAATAGACCGTATCTATTTATATAGCACTGTGGCAAATATAATTGGTGACTTTCTTATTTTTTCATGTTCCTCCTCCCCCTGACTTATTTACGAGTGTTACATAGTAATAAAAAAGATAGGCTGTAATGAACTACTGCTAGGCAGAACATTTTTCCAATGTTGCTAAGAGTTTCTTTTCTTCCCCACAAAATTGTTCCTTTCTTTTCCCCCATAATCATTAGTCTGTGTTTGGATGATAAAAACAGAATTAGAAAGTTGGATATCCATAATTAATACATGTTTACTATGCCAAATGGTTTCTTGCTAATGAAAATAATGGCAGGAAGCAGCGTGGGGGGGGGGCTTCAATTTTGAGCCTCTCAATTAGCAAAGCCACCTCGGTTACTTACTGTAGGTGATTTTAATAAGTGGTATCTTACATAGCTGCCATATGATACAGGACACCACAACAGAATTTATTTGAATGAGATTTCCCAGGATATTCAAAGCATTTGCTGTGCTTTTTATTTTTCCTTTTGTTTTCTCGATATAATTAAACGATGGAAACAACATTGTAACATTCTCTGAAACAATAATTACCCTGGCTGCAAATCTGAAAAGCCAAACCAAAGGCACAGTGCAAGTTGTCCAAGATGGCCGTCCTCATTAACATTCCTAAAAAAAAAAAAAAAGAGAGAGAGACTGGTGTTAGTTGTCACTTTGGGACGTTACTTTATTCATAGTATCTGCATTGAAAAAAGTCCAAACATTTTTGATGGCAATCAGAGGGAATGTACGCCTTGTCCCCAGGATGATAGGTTTGTATCTGTTTCTAGAAATCATTAAGCCTCATCTTCCCTCTGCCGTATAACCCCATGTTGTGCTGGAGCCATAGCATTTTCTCCCTGCTACTTTTTATTTGTGGTATTTATGTGTTTTATCGATTATGTGACATAATAAAACATAGCAAGTTGGAGCCATATGTGCTATATATTTTGTTCAACAGCGATGCAGAATGTTAGGGCTCTGCTCTCCACTTGAAACATCTTGCTGGGATATAAATAGATTTATAATGACTGCTAGGCTCAGTGCCTGCAAAATATCCTGGTAGGTAGCTCATTATAGAGCTAACATCATTAATAAAATAGCTGAAAAATTTCACAAGTTCAGGCATATCTTTTACATGAGTAGCTGTAAGGAAAATACCTGGCATATGCATAATTTGAGGCTCATTTTAAAGCTATAATTTATCATCATTATCTACATATTATAATGGCAAAACAAGTTTAATTGCTTTTGACTGGACTGGCATCACGATGAGGAGAAAAGTTAGTAGCAGATGGCCCCACTGTCAAAACTGCAGTCTCTTAGCCCAAAATAAAGTAACAGACTGAGCTGGGCATGTTTCTGCTTTGTAGCACTCTCTTAGCTAGCTTGCTAAGTATGAATTAGCATTTTCTGGTATTATAATTGTCGAGTGGAAAGTGGAAATAGTAATTATTTACAGAAGACCAAAATAGCTGCGAAATTCAACTTGAGCAGGTTTAAATTGTCTAACGTTTTTAGCTTAACAGAATTATTTACATTTAGTACAATATAGTGGCTTTAAAAAAAATAGTTCTATTTTAGCTTGACCGTAGAAAAGTTGGGAGCACGTAAACATTTTGGACTATACCTGTTTTGGTATCGCATAATGTTCGTTGTTCTGCTCCCACTGCAATCCGTTCTTTTAATAAGGTCAATGGCAAAAACTATTTTATTTGGAATAACCTGCCCGTATATGAACCACTGATTTATTTCACAGCCCTTAAAGATGCACAGCTTTTATCTCTCACTGTTCAAAATTTCGGTATTGCTGTATCAGTTACAATATGGTCTGTTCCTCTATATAAACACAATACAGATGGAAGAATGTGATCTGTTAAAAGTAATCAAATAAAATAAACCACACCTCACCCATTCCTGGAGTTCCTCAGCAAATCAAAGCATTTAAGATTCAACTATAGACCTGCAAAAATTAAGGCTGCTTCTTTGTCTTTTAAGACTTTGGGAGCCCAAGAAGAACGCAATTATCAGGCGGTAGATTACACTGTTGTCTGGTCAATGCAAGTAAATTAACTGCTTCAGCTGATAGACGAGAAATGCCAGCTACAGCGACTTAAGTGAAGGTGACATGCTGTCTGCAAAATAATGTGAATTTGAAAGTGCAGTTTAACCCCAAAGTAAAGGGAAGGGGAAAAAAAAAAGAATGAAGCAATCTGGCAGACTAAAATAATGTGCGACAGAGAAATTATTCGGAAATGGGACTGGTTATAGAGATACAGATTTATTATTTGGTTGCTGTCATGATAAATTTGCCTCAGCTATGCCCATACATGTTACAGTATTCATGTCTAAGATGAGTGGAGATGTTGCAAAAGGCTTTGCCACAATTGAAAATTCATTCTGAAAATATAAATGGGTAAATGCTCTTTCTTAAAAGTCTTTATCTACGTATGTATATATAATCTCTTTCTTTACATCTACGTATATGCGTGTCTATATATATGTATATATCAATCACACATCCACTTACACCTGTATTCGTATTTTAAAAGAAAATGTTCTGTTAATGAATTGAGATGTTCACACACCATAAGGGACTTGAGACTGTAAAGTGAATTTATTTTTACCTATTGACATAAATGGTTTACAAAACTGTTCCAATGGTTATAAAATAGATTTTCTGATTTAATGCCAAATAGTGACTTTTAGTGCTGAATGTTACATGACTCGGCATTATTAATGAGGATATTGTTCATTGAATCTGATTACACATTTAAAGCTGAATGATTCGGTTTGATTTTGCCACATTTCTTTTTCATTTTTGTTTTCATGTGAAGCAATGTTTGCCAGCATGTGAGATATTCATTGTGAAGCAGGACTTAGCCAAATATTACGAAAAGCAGATCTGGAGGACGTGCAAGTACTTTTGGTACAGGACCGAAATTTAATTTCTCTAGTTGGGACTTTGGAAGCCTCTTAAAGCTTGGAAAGCTACTTTCTTTGGGGGGGGGGTGTTTGTTGGGAAGACTCACAGTTTGTTTGGTTGCGTTTCATTAACTAGTTATACTACAATCATCGTTGTACTGGTTGGTTTTCTCCAAGAAATGCTAGTGCCGATGGTTGTAGTTTGGGTAGCCCCAACAGTAGGAAACCAATGTTTACTCTCCAAAGTTCTTTGCTGAAAGGTTATTGTCACTTGATAGCTGAGTTCTTCTCATTTTCAACACCAGAAATCCTTCTAGGGATGTCTGAGGCATCTCTGGCTCCATTCTCTCATCTCTTCATCTCTCCCTTCCAAGTAAAAAGTCTCCTGCCTCCTCTTTCCTCAGTCCATTTCTTTTATTTTTTATTTATTTATTTATTTTTTAAGAGCCAGGGGTCTCACTATATTGCTCAGGTTGGCCTCAAACTCCTCACACTGCAGGCTCCAGAGTTGCTGGGACTGTGGCTCACACCACCATACCTGGGTCTCAATCCACTTCTCTGTCTCTGACACTGATTCATTTTCTCCAACAAAAACATTGTACTTTCTCTCAAGCATAATGATGAAATATATTTTATATGTGCAGGAACACCTGCTTTTGATCACCAGGACATTCAAACAATATTTTGGGAGTGCCAAATACTTGGTGGTGATGTCACTTCTGTCATCATCCTCACCATTTTTTTTTTTTTTTTGAGACGGAGTCTCAAGCTATCCCCCCCTGGATAGAGTGCTGTGTCTTCACTGCTTATAGCAACCTCCAACTCCTGGGCTCAAGCATGTCTCCTGCCTCAGCCTCCCAAGTAGCTGGGACTACAGGCACCCGCCACAACGCCCAGCCATTTTTTGGTTGCAGCCATCATTGTTGTTTGGCGGGCCTGGGCTGGGGATTCGAACCCGCCACCTTAGGTATATGTGGCTAGCGCCTTAGCCGCTTGAGCCACAGGAGCCAAGCCATCCTCACCATTCTTAACCATTATCACGTGAATAAACTGACATCCTGTAATGTGGAAGGCAATGTTCACGTGAATGATCACATTTGATACAGCAGCGAAGTCAAGTAGATCTATAACCCCCACTTTACAGATAAGGAAACCAACGTTTAAAGGGTTAAAGAACCCATGGCCACACAATTAACAGGGTGAGTTAAGATTGCAACCCAAAGGGTCTTGGATTCCAGAGTCTATGCCTTTAACCACTAAGATTTGCTGTTTCCTGGGAATTTCAGAAGTTAGAGTCTTTATAGTCAAATATAATCATGTATGGTTAGTCCACAGATGACTTTCAGTGTTACCGGCCTTTTGGAGCTAAACTCTTATATTTTTCCCTTCGTTTGTAAAATACTTTGCATATCCCTAATGTTGATCTTTACTTAGATTTGGTATTTATAAAATTTTAAATGACTTTCTCCCCAATGTATCTTGTCTATTTAAACTCATCTTAAAAATATAGAGTTGGTTAGAGTCCTTGAAATGACTACCATTTGAAAGCTTATTGAAAAAAATAGATATTAAAAGTAAGACCAATGAAAAGGAAGAAGGATAGTAACATCCTTCTGTTTTATTAAAGCAGGATTGTTTTATGTTTTGAACAAATTAGAAGCAAAGATCAAATTAATGTAAAGTAGAAGCTATTGGTTAAGGGCAAGGGGAGAAAGTTTGCCTATGATAAAATCTTTTTCATCTAATTCCTGGGTGAGGATTTATAATGTTCTCTAGAACAATACAGAAAGAGCATTTGGAACTATGCTGTCGGAAATGCACATTTTACTACTGTAATGTATAATTATAGCCTACTATAGCAGCTTACGTTATCCTTTAAATATTTATCCCATTGAATAATTGGATTTAGGAGATTTGAATTCATTTGGTGCATATGCTATTAATTTTTCATATATCTTGATAGTACACCAATCATTCACTTGTCTAGCGTCAAGTTAATGTAACCGAATCGTAGGCAAGTTTACAGCAAAATTATTCGTCTTTCTGGATCCTGTCGGATATGTACGTCCAAAATAAAATACTCATTACAGACGGGGAAAATTCAGTGGCTGACTTCTGGTGGCTAAAAATTAATTGGACTGCAGCCTTCTATTTTACTTCCCTTTATAGTTGAAAGTAATGGTTAAAAATAAATGAAGACAATAGTCCATCAAAACCATTCCAAAGCTCCAAGAGGTTTGTAGGCTGTTACCATGGCGCCCACTGTGACGGCTCACCAGCTGAGTTTGGCACAGGCGCCGCGACAAAATGGGCCTAACTTTTGTTTTCTGCATGAACTGTAGGACTCCAAAGGCCTGTGTTGACAGGTAATGAGATTTAATTCATGGGGGGGGGGGGGAGAAGGAGAGGAAATATCCATATTCATTGCTTAATCAAATAAAATTCTTTCGGAGGATTCTGGGAATTCTCCCCAGTCGCTCCCAAAGCTTCTCTTTGATAGCTGTAAACAAATTACCTTCCCAATAACTTCTTAATCAGGGAAAAGAAGCACTGTTCTCGACTTGATCTTTCCCTTTGGGTGGTCCCAGCCAGAGAGCAGCAGTCTTCCTCCTGATAGCTTGGCTTCTGCAAAGCCATCCAGCATTATGCTGACAGCTGTAGACCCCTTTTTTGTTAGGATAACAAACATCCTGTGTGGAGGACAGCATCCAGCCAGCTTGCAGTATGCCCAATTAGAGAAGCTAAAATCTCATTTGTTTCACCATGGGAGCCCCCTGAAAGCACACCGTTTTGGCCTCATTACAGTATTTTTAACTTTACAAAAACAATTTCATTATGGAAATTAAAGAAGCTCATTTGGCCTTAGCGCGTATGCTGAAGTTAATACATTCCAGAAGTATTTCAACTACCGCAGCACGTAGTTCTGTCCTCACTTCATCACAGCCATTATGGAAGTTGCTTGTTCAAAAATATGGTGGGTCCAGAGGAAACTGTCATGTTCGTTTGCTGTTTGCTGCGCGTTGATTAGATAGCAAACAAACCTGCGAGAAAAATTTGAACTTCAACTGTGTTGGGATTGAATGAATTCAGTAAATGGGTTTTCTTGGTGGGTATTTCGATCACCTGAATACATAAACTCGGCGTGCTCTGTCCGTGTGTAGCTTCTTGGCAGATAACCGTAACCCAAAGAATAAAATTGAAATAACATCTTCTACTCCATGTTCATGGAATTGATATTCAATGTTTTATAAAGAAAAGTGCTAAAAATGTCCATAGTTACTTTAAGAAGGGGGAGGTTTTCCTATTTTGTACGTACAGTCATGCGTTGCTTAACAATAGCACTATTTCGTGAGAAATGTGTCCTTAGATGGTTTCTTTGCTGCGTAGACACCATACACTGTTATTTTGACAAATCTCTGTGGTACAACCTACGACACACCTAGGCTATATGGGACAGTCTATTGCTTCAGGCAACAAACCTATACGGCAGGCTACTGTAATGAATACTATAGACGATTATAACACAATGGTATGTGTGCGTGTATCTAAACATAGAAAAGTTATAGTTAAAGTATGACATTATAATCCTACAGGACCACTGTTATACATAGGGTCTGTTGTTAACAAAAGTGTTGTTACATGGCACATGAATATAGTTGATCATGTCATACTAACAAGAGAAAAGAATACAAGAAGTAATCAAATGGCGATGGAGAATGTTGAATCTCAAACTCCAGATATATTTCTGTCAGCTAGTATCCCTGTTTGCCTGAGTATGGATGTTCTGTGCTGGTCCTCAGATGCCTGCACATGGGACCCTGTGCTGGGCTATAGGGAATGCAGTCCGTTGCTTTCTTTCTTTTTCCTTTCCCCTACCCCCCACTGTGTTGTTAATTGTCCTCATATCAAAATTGAATACATAGGATTCATGCTTCTCCATTTTTGTGATGCTTTACTAAGAATAATGTGTTCCACTTCCACCCAGGTAATACAAAGGCTGTAAAGTCTCCATTTTTTAAAAAACGGCTGAATAGTATTCCATGTTAGACATATACCACAACTTGTTAATCCATTCCTGGGTTGGGGGGCATTTAGGCTGTTTCCACGTTTTGGTGATTGTAAATTGAGCTGCGATAAACAGTCTAGTGCAAGTGTCCTTATGATAAAAGGATTTTTTTTCCTTCTGGTTAGATGCTCAGTAATGGGATTGCAGGATCAAATGGGAGGTCTAGCTTGAGTTCTTTGAGGTTTCTCCATACTTCCTTCCAAAATGGTTGTATTAGCTTGCAGTCCCACCAACAGTGTAAAAGTCTTCTTTTTTCTCCACATCCGTACCAGCATCTGCAGTTTTGAGATTTTGTGATGTGGTCATTCTTGCTGGGGTTAGATGATATCTTGGGGTGGTTTTGATTTGCATTTCTCTAATAATTAGGAATGGTGAGTATTTTTTCATATGTTTGCTAGCCATTTGTCTGTCTTCTTTTGAGAAGGTTTTATTCATCTCTCTTCCCCATTGATATATGGGATTGTTGGCAATCATTTGCTTTCTAAGAGAAGCAATAGGCCAAAGCACATTGCATCTCTTTTTCCTTTTCTTCTTCAAACTTCAAACATGCTGAGGCACTCTCAACTAGATCAAGTTGTAATTAACAAATAGATCAAGTTGTAATTTAACAAAAGTTCTCTGAAATTACAATGTTGAGACTCAGTAAACCATTAAGATATGAATACACGCTTTTCTTCCCTCCATCAAAAAAAGAAAGAAAGAAAGAAGAAGGAAGGAAGGAAGGAAGGAAGGAAGGAAGGAAGGAAGGAAGGAAGGAAGGAAGGAAAGAAGGAAAGAAGATGCAATAAATTCAAACAGTTGGGTGGAAAGGAGGAGAAAACAAGGATCTATTTATAAGCTAGATAAACAATTGATTGTTTATCTAGCTTATAATGTGATTGTTAAAAACATCAGAATAGTTTGATTTAGAAAACAGAAACTAAAGAATCATAATTCCACATTTCTGGCACATGGAATTCTATCTACATCAGTGTTTTCTCCTAGTGACTCTCTCTGTAGTTCATCCAACCCTCTCCCTCACTTCCTTCCTTATTTTCTTCATCCATCCATCGCTCCTGTATCTATCATCTACCTATCTACCATCTCTATCAGGAGAGTCATGGAACAGTTACAGACAATGTTCTTTTTAACAATGTCTGTCTTACTGCATTTTATGAGTGAGTGTCTGTTTGATCCCCCTTCTTCAGGGGTACAGAAGAACTGGTGGAAGCAACTACAAACCTGGGTAGATCAGTTTCACTGTTGAATGCTATCTGTCTTCCATGAAGATAACTTTGATGCCTCATGGCGTCAAGGTCTATCACTGTCTGCAAAAACGTTATCAGCACTTTAACCTAGATGCCCATGATCTTTCTCTTATCCTCAAAAATAATAAGCAGCAATTTTGTGAAGTAGAAAAATTGCTGGTTTTTGACAAAGAAGGCCTGAGTTCTGGTCCAGCTCTGAGTATTGGTTAACTATTGCTGTATAACGTATCATACGTACATCAAAACTTATTGGCATGAGATAATAAACGTGTATTATCTTACACAATTTCTGTCAGTGAGCAATTCAGGAGCAGATGGTTCTGTTTCACATTACTTTGCTAGGGCTGCTTAAAACAAAGTACACTGCAACAATTTTAAATTGCACATGGACTTTATGGCCACCTTGTACAACCAAGTGGGTGACTTAAAACAACAGAAATTTACTGCCTCACCATTCCAGAGACTGGATGTCCAAAATTAAGGTGTCAGTAGGGCCGTCCCTCTGAAACCTATGGAGGAGAAAGCTTTCTTGTCTCTTGTGGCTTCTGGTAGCTTCCAGTGATCTCTGCCATTCTAACAATACATCACTCCAGTCTCCGCCTCTGTTGTCACACGCACATCTTCTTCCGGTATGTCAATATCATTTTCTTTGTGTGTGTCTATTTCTGTGTCCAAATTTCCCCCTTTTCTAAGGACACCAGCCATATTAGATGAGGCCCCACTCTAATAATCTCATCTTAAATGGATTAAAGGTTTGCAGGAGTCCTTATTTCCAAAGAGGTCTCATTCACAGGTACCAGGTCTTGGGACTTCAATATATCTTTTGGCAGATGGAAGACAACCCACCCATAGCTCATGAGGAACCTTCTCATGAATCCTGCTGTCAAGTTGTTGGCTCAATTTTTGTCATCTGAAGCCTTGACTAGGGCTACAAAATCTGCTTCTTAGGTGATTCATTTTCCTGGCTGGCATGTTGATGCAGGTTGTGGCAGGAGGCTCAGGTTTCCCCTCAGGCAGGCCTCCCCATTGTCGTGCACACACCATAACTGTTTTTCATGGCAATGACCTCTGACATCTTGCTTCTGTAGGGGAGGAAAGATTTCTTTTTCATCCGTCACTAGGTTCATGGCTGAGCCCCTTGTAATAAAAGACAGACCAACAGTAGAAAAGCATATAGATTTATTTAATATAAGTTTTCTATGACATGGGAACCTTCAGAAATGAAGCCCCAAAGTAGCATGACAGTTACAAAGAAAATTTTGTCACCTGCTTCAGGGCAGAAGGGTGAGGAGAAGGTGAGAGAAAATTTCTCACTTCTATGGTTTTCTCAAATGCCAGGGTGCCATATTTGGGGCTTATGTGTCCTCAACTCTGTCACTTCCACCGTCTTCCAGTCCCTTCTGGTGGAAGTTTGAGTCTTTCAATGTTTGTTGGTGATTGTGAGACCCCCATTCCTGCCCATTAACTAGGTTCCAAAATGTTTGAAGGCAAACAGCTTGTCTGCGGTCTTCACTGTAGCCCATCCAGCATCTAATCCAGGGTCTCTACTTATCTGTCTTAGGAACTCAGTTCAAGTCTGATGAATAAATGGAGGATTGAGACCTGAGACTCTCCAGGCACCTTTATGTCTTGTGTTGGTGTGGACAGGACTGCAAAGCAGTTTTAAGGAACAAGGCTTCCCTTACTAGCAAGACCAATGCAGATGTAATTCTAAAGAGCAGTCCTAGAGGGCTGTGTAATGAAGAAACCAATTTTCAGCCCTCTCTTCTCAGAACTGCATGACAATCAACTATCTGGGTCAATTTGGTTGAAGAGTTCTCTTATTGAGAGCCATTATCCCATACTTTGAAATTTCACAGGACCCTGGATTGGTTTTTAACTGACTCTTGATATATTTTTTAATGGCTTCACCTATTTACCTGTTTTTTAACTTATGCATCTTTTCTCCAGTCCTTCTGTATATCAGAAATCCTTTGAAAGATACTAGGACGTCATCCAGTCCATCCTTATGACCCACTGTTACATCGTAATAACTCTTCTACAAATAAATCCTTCACAGAAGTACATGTTTGGAGTAGTCAACAAGTTAACTAATTATATACTCATTTTTACTTCAAGTAAAATCCTTCTTCATCCTCACTTTATATTCTGGACATCGTACCATTTGCATTTGTGACTTAGGCAACCCAAAGAAAATGTATTTCTGGCCTCATGTATTCCTCTTACTAGCTTCTGCCTTTATTTGCTATGAGCTGTTGTTGGAAGGACAAAATAAGAATTCTAAAGTTCATTCACAAAATTCATATGATTCCAATTCTAGACTGTATTAGAAGAATTTTTCACATGAATGCCACATGAATCAGTTGTGTCTGTTTTATTTTTGTCTACTGCTAACTTTATATTTGGAGATCAGTTATTTGTATTGGTGGCACTGAAGAATAGCAACTTAGCCTGGGTTTTTATGGCTGTGTGTATGTTGGGGGAGTGCCCATGTGTATAACTTCACATAGAAAGAGGTGCCCTACTTTTGTTTTTCTTGATGTGGAATTACATAGCAAACCTTCTCCTTTTATCTAGGTTGTTTCTTGAGGTTTGGGATACCTGAGGACAGCTGGTGGGGATTTTAGGAGAAGGTTGCATGCTGTTCCAAGCCATGTCACAGTGTCCTCACTAAGAATTTGAGTTCTTCCCATCCATAGAAAACCTTGCTCTGAGCCTGAAGTTGGACTTTGCACCTGTCATGATGATGTGATGGAAATATGAGAAGCCTAGAATATGAATATAAGAGTTGCAGGAGATTTTAAGAGATTTTCCA
Organism: Galagoides demidoff; assembly: GCA_963574575.1. Classification (NCBI taxonomy): domain Eukaryota; kingdom Metazoa; phylum Chordata; class Mammalia; order Primates; family Galagidae; genus Galagoides; species Galagoides demidoff. The sequence continues at coordinate 39,695 of CAUYQV010101531.1, forward strand.
CTTTTTATTGTCTCAGTTTACAAATCAGAAAATAGAGGTTCAGAGAGGTTAAGTGGTTTGTGATAGAACAATAAAAAACACAGTTGGAATTTCTGGATATCCAGGTTAGACCGGTGAACTTTCCATTATAGCGCTACTTACTTTGGTGTTAACAGAGTCTTTCATTGCCTTTCTTTGCCACTCAGCAGTGGGAGAATCAACTCGAAAGGGCTGAGATATAGTAAACATTAATAGTCTTGGCCCTATGTGTAATTATCATAACTCATTTAGGAGAGGCAGGCTATTGATAAATAGATTTGGCTGCTGTGGCAAATTGTAAATATCTCCTTCATTGTCTTAGAAGTCAATGACTCTTTTTAAACATTGGCTGTACCTCCTGAGAGATACAATTATCACTCCTAGAAGATACTGAAGAATTTGAAGCTTTGAAGTAATTTTAAATAAAAATCAAAAGGAAGAACTAATATTGTGCAGTAGATAGTCTACCCTTATGCCCGCTGATTCCCAATAGGAATATTGTTTTATAGATCAAGAGTTCCATGTTCACACCATAGACTGAATACATCTGAAAGTAGAGTTTTCTTCCTGTTTTAGCCGAGACTGAAATTTAAATAGGGGCTGTCTCCTGATTCTAAATAATTTGAACAACGTGGTAGAAAATATACAAAGTGATCATCAGCTAAATATGAGATTTTAACAAGTCACTTAACTTTCCTGATCCTCCGTTTCCATGTCTGTATAACTAAGGAGTTCTTGATGCTTCTATAGGGGAAGGAATAAACAATGACTTACTCATTCACTTAATTATTCCTTCAACACATAATTAAGAATCTAAAATGACGTTTGTTCCTTTTCTTTCACAAAGGTTTCCTTGTGTAGCAATTTATCTTTTCTGCTGAACTTCCTTTGTTTGCACCAGATTTTAAGTTTCTTGAAGGCAGGTGCTTGGTCTCATTCTCTGGTGAATTGAGTATCCAAGAAGTTGCCAGAAGTGACACAGTAGACATTCCATCCATAGTAACCGGTGAATGGAAACATGTCTCTACTGAGCCAGAAGTGTCCTGGTAGAGACAGAAAAGCACAGACCACATTAATGGCCTTTGGCAGGGGCTGTACAAGGAGTATACATACAGTTTAAGAAAGGAGAGGCATTGACTCCAGCTTGGTGGGATCAGGGAATGGTTGAGGGAGAAAATGTTAAATCTTTGCAAAAACTCTGAGAGATAAGCATTCTTCTATTCATATGTATAGATAAGGAAAACAAAACTCCAAATACTGTTAAGGTTCAAGGTTCTCATGGAAAGAATAATTGTCCTCTGTCTTCTGGGGAGACTGGTTTCAGGACCCTCTACAGATACGAGAGTTCATGTACGCTCAGCCCTATAGTCAGCCCTGAGGAACCTGAGAATCAGACAAGTCAGCTCTTCTTGTGTTCCCACATTCCACATGCTGCAAATACCGTATGTTTGAAGTTGGTTGAATCTGTGGATAAGGAACATGTGTCTACAGAGGGCCTATTTAACTGAATCTGGTCTTGTATCCAAATCTTTTGCCCTGATTCTGCTCCGTCTCTTCCCTAGAAAGTCCCTATCTGTCTTTCCTAAGGAATTAGCAGGTCTGTGAGCCTATGCATCATTTGAGTTTGAAGAGCTTTTGCAACGTGGTATCTCAGCTGATAGAAAATTTCCAAGTGAGGATATCCAAACACATTCCTAAACTCTCCCAACTGATGGAACAGATCCCCCTCTTGGCCAAGGGGATCCCAGAGAAACCTTAAAACTGAGTTCATGGCCATGACCGAATGGGAGGTCAGACAGGCTTCATTATAATCCCTCCTTCATTCAGCACCATTAGCCTTTCTTCCTTCAGGGTTAAATAGAACCAACCCTTTGGAAAGACTTGCTCCACCACTGCCTCCAATCAGCTGTTACCGCTGCTCCTCCCTTTTTGTGGTTTTGTTACAGCTGATCGTCATTTTTTCTTTCTAAGGGGCCATTGACCATGGAGGGTTTCTAAGCAGACTACAGAGGATGATGGTGACTGGATCACGGTAACACTGTCATTTTTTGTACATGTGACCTATAAAGGGGCCTAAAGCTCAATTGTGCGCATGTGCACGTTTCTCCTTTCGTAAATATTCACGGCTCCTCTGACAGCTTGTTAAGTACGCACATCCAGCCGCCCTGCTCAGCACAGATTCACACGCCTGCTCTGGGCTTCCTCAGCTAATGCTTCCCAGCCTGGCTGAAGACCACCCTGCAGGTGCAACTCTTTATAGGAAATAAGGCTCTCCTTCCCAGATTTTGGGACCTTGTCTTTTTCTTTAATTGACACAAGCTCATTCTCCTTTGTCTTTTTTCTTTCAGTTTTTGGCTGAGGCTGGGTTTGAACCTGCTACCTTGGGTATGAGCCTGCCACCTCCGGCATACGGGGCAGGTGCTCTACTCCTTTGAGCCATAGGCACCGCCCTCTCCTTTGTCTTCTTGAAGGTAGGAAATTCTTACACCTCTCTTCCTGAAGGCATGGCCTTCTTAAATCTCTGTGCTAAACTGTCCACAAAATGGTCAATGCTACTTCAGTTTTTTTCCCTTCAGGTGTATATGGTGGATTCATAAAGTACATTTGTCCTCATTTTATGATTAGAATATAAAAGTATTTACATTTCAAAAACAAGACCAGCGTTCCCACCCTCCTTCCTCTCACTTGTATCTTCTCTTTTGATCTCTCTAGTTCCAAACATCCTATCCACGGTTTTAAAAGGTAACTTCAATACCATTGGTTACCAATTTAACGATGGCTGTGCGGTTTTCTACCCACTGGATCAAAATGTTAACTGACCTTTGTCTCCGGCATAAATCCCATCAAAGTGTTTACATTTACCCCAAAATCTCTTTTAAATGCAAATAAATGAGTTCAGCAGAGACATAAACACCACGTGGATCGTTAACTGTAGCCTGCAGACTGTTCCAATCGTTAACTGCAGCTTGCAGAGATTTCTGACCAAAGACGGAGGAAAAAAAAAAAAAAAGGAGGAAGAGGAAAAGAAAAAAATGAAGAAAAAACGTGGAGGATCTCTTTAATGAGGCTTTCCTTCTCATTTATTAAAGATGGTGTAGCTTTGCCCAGCTGGCCCAGTATGAAAATTAGAGAGCAGCTAAATTTGATTCACATACAAGATCTCTCTAGCAGGTGAAGAAGAACAAGTGTGTTTCCTTCCTTTATTTATTTTTAAACCATGTCCTTTGCCATTAGGGTCTATAAGAGAGATTATTAAAGAATACACATAAAAGTGTCCATTAGAGTAAGTACCCTACTGGAAAGAAAGTATGTGTCTTTCTGGTCATTTCTCAAATATCTTCCTGGTCAAGGCTGTTGGGCAAGTGTGAGAACAAAATTACAGAGCTGGAGAACTCAGGAATCCTCCAGTTTGGACCCTTCATTTTCTAGATGGTAATCACAGGCATCCACATTGGCCCAATGACAAGACCACTCTCATGGATAGTTAGGGGCACATGTCCGCTCAGAAAGAAGGTCCTTCCATTCCCAATGAGAACCCTTTCTCATTTCTTTATGATGATAAGTTAGGCATGGAAAAGGTTAAGCATGCTGTGTCCCCCTGCTGCTGTGCATACCCATAAGTTGAAATCCGAAACCCCCAATGTGATGGCCTAGGAGGTGATTAGATCATGAGGACAGAACCTGATGAATAAGATTAGAGTCCTTATAAAAGGTGGCTGAGAGAGAGCCCTTACTCCTTTCCCCATTTAAGATCCCCCTCAGAAGGTTCCATCTATAAGAAAAAGGGTTCTGACAAGACACAATCTGCTGGATCCATGATCTTGGCACTGAAGTCTCTGCTTCCAGAACTGTGAGACATAAATTATTGTTACTTAAATCCTACCCAGCCAATAGAATTTTGTTATAGTAGCCTGAAAAGACTAAGACAGACTAAGACATGGTATAATTTCCTTCTTTGGCAGGTGAAATATGCAGTGTAGTATGGATAGTTTATTTGGGAAAGGGTAAAGAAAAAGCCTTTCTGCTCAAATGAACAGAAAGAACGGAACTTAGTGGCTCATGCACCTGTAAGGTCTAGAGCTTCAAGCAGACCCAGGTTTCTTGTAATTTCTAGATTATAATCTCCTCCATCATTGCTTGATTGATAGCTGACCACAGAGCCAAGACAAAATTTTCCCAAGTTCAAATCCAAGGCAAAAATGAATCTACCTCTTCCCCGGCAGTTTGAATTAGCACGTATTGGCCTAGTTGGGTTCTGTGCTCATTTCCGAACTTATCATCATGGCCTAGAGGGATGTGATGCTTTCTTTGGATGAGCCTGAATCACATGCCCTCCCTGGGAGCCAAGAACAGGATCTATCCTAAGAGAGGCATTGAGAGTGGGGGAGAAGGTGATTCACTAGAGGAAAATTGGGGTACATTTACCCCAATCATTGAAACTTGAGAGGATGTGGATGGTACAAATAGCAAATAATCATTACAAATAGCATTTTATGACAGTCTTTTCGGAAGTCAACATCTTCCTTTCCTTTGTTCATTTGCAAATTTCTTTCAGCTTTAGCCAAGCAGAGTCATAAATATGCAAAGAATAAAGTCCTGTGGGAAAGAGTATGCTTGAATATGATAATGATCCTTTCATTAAAATGTAAGTTCTTATTAGTTTAGAAAAAAATACAGGGTGAAATTTTAAAGTAACTTGAGTAGACTACTGATAGGCTAGAGAGCTCAGGACACACTGGCAGGGATCTCTGGAGGAGAATGATTTCTTCAGGCTTGGTGGGGGTCCCTTCCCGAGCGCACATCTGCTGAGGTCCTCAGTGAATTATTGTCTCAGTGGAGTGGATTTCTTAAGGTTCTATTGCTGCAGAATTTCATTCTGACTATTCTAATATTCCTAGTACATGCAGAGCACAATTCGCCACACACTCACTGAGAAATACTCAGATTCCCTTTTCTTTTAGTATCTTAGTTGGATAGTTATAAAGAGTTTGTATTTACTTTGCCCTGGACGGAACCTGTGGCTCAGTGAGTAGGGCCCTGGCCCATATACTGAGGGTGGCGGGTTCCAACCTGGCCCCGGCCAAACTGTAACAAAAAAAGTCAGGTGTTGTGGTGGGTGCCTGTAGTCCCAGCTACTCAGGAGGCTGAGGCAAGAGAATTGCCTAAGCCCAAGATCTGGAGGTTGCTGTGAGCTATGACACCACAGCACTCTACCAAAGGCAACAAAGTAAGACTCTGTCTCTAAAAATAAAATAAATAAATAAATAAATAAATAAATTGACTTTGCCCTGAGAGAAATGTGGTGGGCTTCAAAGGAGTCTTCTCAAGCTTCCAAAGCCATCATTTGTAGTATTATTCAGATTTCCAAGTTCTGGCTTGGTAGATGTATTTTGATGGCTTCTTTCCACTGAGAGTGGCAGGAAAGACTCATGTAGCCACAGGACAATGTTATCTGAGATTCTCCACTTAGAGACCCATGGACCTTCTGGAAAATAGACACCATCCATACCTTTGGGATGAGAGTAGCTTCACTTCCCTGGGATCTGTGCTGCTGTCCATGGTATCAACGTTAGCTGTGAGGCTGAGAATGATTCATTTAAAGCCCCACCTGGAACTATTCAAACAGGTGTGTGTCTATGCCGATTAGCTCCCACCTCGGTACTTAGAGAGCCCTCTGTAATTGGAATGAATATAATAGTGGTATTCAACCCATTCAAATATTGATTAATTAGCAAGTGTGCCTGCGCTCTTACATACCACATTCTCTTTTGTTAGGTAAGCTTGTCTACAGAGAATATTCTTCAGTAAAGTTGACCTGTGAGTGAGAGGCTGGTTGGAAACTGAGTACCACAGTAGCAACACGTGCCCAAAGGATCCCTTTTCTTATGAAATCTCTCACTTGGGCGCAGCGTGAATCTACATTTTTACAATTCAGCCAAAAGCGAGAGATTTGCTTGAAGCCTTTTGATCAATGCAAATCATTGCTGCACTGGTGCAGCTCTGATGCTTGGGAGGTCATCGGCAGTGCACAGCTGACATCAACCAGGAATGGCCCATGCATACAAAGATGATTCATGGACCGAGTCCATAGCTTGAGCATTCTGAGCATCCCTCAGTTTAGTCCGGATAAGTCTTAGAGTTGACCAGTGTGTTTATGGGGGAGGGGCATGCAGGTGTCTGGGAGAGAATGCCAGCAGGGGTGGGAGAGCAGAGTGGGTGACAAAAGAAGGTGTCCTCTGTCGGATCACGGCCAACACTCCTGTAACAAAAGACAGGGTAGGCAAATTACAAATTTATTCAATCAAACTTTTGTGTGGCACAGGAGACTTCAGAAGTGAAGACCCAAAGACCCAGGGAAGTATACACTTTTATACTTAGACTTGATGAAGAATAACAGGTGTTTAGAAATGTGATTGAACAAAAAGCACAGGGCCTAATGATAGGAGACTCAGTGGGGAAACCCAACAGGGTCTGTCTGTTCAGATTCTTGATTTCTCAGTGTTGCCTTCCTTCTTGGCTATAGGGTAGGACTCCTTCTGGAATGAGGGTCTTATGACCTACTGTTAGACAAGGTAAGTCAGAAAATTTTTCTGTGCCAGCTCCTATGCAGAAAGTCAGGAGAAGGTTAGAATAATATGTCTAGGCTTTATGGCTGGGTTTAGGGGACAGGGGTTCTAGTTTTTATGGCCTTCCTCAGAGGACAGAGGGGAACAGAGAAATCAGGGCAGGAGAGGGTCAGTGACTTTGCTTCTGAAACCTTTCAAAGTTCTTCAGTTCAAAGTACTCACCATGCCAAAGTGCCATGCCATGCTTTGGGCTATCATTTTCTGAGCCCCAACACGGTTTTATGTGTCCTCAGTAACAGTTTCTTCAATTTCTCTGACATATTTTGATTTGGATTCTCATAGCAATGCATATGGTATGTAAGAGAATATTTGTCACCTTTGTTTTACTAATAAAAAAAGTGAGGATCATGGAAATTAAATGACTTGTACAGAATCACAAGGCTGACAAATGGTAGAATCAGGACTCGAGTTGAGACTAAATCAAAGACCAGGGCTCTTCCAACTTTTCCAAGTAGTAGCATTGTTCTTAGGCTGGGCAGAAACGTGTTCTGTGAGTTCACCCCTTATGAAGGGAGGGTTTATATGAAGTAGGCAAAAGGTTTCTGAACTCTGTAGAAATATTGACTACTGTGCACCATAACAAATATCTAATTGGCCAGACTTTGACTGTTATTGTCTGTGTATTTCTCTCCACTGCAGGGACATGGCTACCACCTGGTGCAGAGTCTTGGTTGTGAGCTCTTGATTGAATGATATTCCCAGTACTGGGAATATCATTTCTAACTGTACTAACTCCTCTTCTGGTCAAATTTTTTTTTTTTTTCTTAAGACAGGGCCTTACTCTATTGCCCAGGCTGTGTGTGGCATCAGCCTAGCTCACAGCAACCTCAAATTCCTGGACTCAAGTGATCCTCCTGCTTCAGCCTCCTGCATAGCTGGGACTATAGGAACCCATTATCACATCCAGCTAATTTTTCTATCTTTAGGAGCATGCTAGGATTGCTGGCTGAAGATTCACCATCCCCTCTATTCTTGCCCAAAATATTTAATTGAACTCAATCAAATGTTCATAACTAATTTCCAGTTTACAGTAAATAAAGGGAATGGAGAAATAAGTTAACATTAGGAGGAAAACAATCAGTCAAATCTAGATCTTGACACATTCTACCAAGAAGATGGCCAGATGTTTTCAAAAGGTCAAGGTCATAAGAAAAACACAAAGGTGAGTAAACTGTTTCAGAATAAAGAGGCTAACGGGGCAGGGCAGGTGCAATGTGAGAACTTTGATTACATCCTTGTTTAAAAAACAAAAAAGATAACAGTAGGGTGTGGTGGCTTACCCCAAACACTTTCAGCACTTTGGGAGGCCTTGGGGAGAGGATTCCTTGAAGCCAAGGGTTCAAGGCCAGCCTGACTCTTAAAAAACTAGAGACATTAACAGGACATGGTAGTGCCTGTAGTCTCCTTGGGAGACTGAGGTGGGAGGATCACTTGAGCCTCCGAGTCTGAGGTTGAAGTGATGGCACCACTGTACCCCAGCCTGAGTGACAGAGGGAGAGATCCCTTCTCTGGAAAAAAAAAAAAAAAGCTTTAAAAGACAATAGATATTATAATGAAATTATTGTTCACTTTCTTAGACATGATTGTACAGTTCTGTAGAATTGTAGGAGAATGCCTTTATATTTAAGAGATGCATGCTGAAGCATATCGTGATAAAAAGTGTTAGGACTTCCGCAACTTACTTCATAATGGTTTAGCAAAAAAGAAACCACATGTCTCCAGGTGTTCCCCACCTGGGTTATGTCCACATAAACCCATTATTAGTTGATAATATCATTAGTCAAAAGTTTATTTTTGATTTAGGATGCTTTCAACTTACTATAGGTTTATCAAGATTTAACCCCATCGGCAGGACACAATTATAAGAGAGACTTAATCTAACAAATGCAATCACTGTAATCTAATTCTTTGTAACCTCAATGAATTCCAAACGATAAGAAATAAAAATAAACACATTGTTTTAAAAAGGCAAAATCCACACATACTTTAAAAAACAGAAGATTTGGATGGTGCCTGTGGTTCAAAGGAGTAGGCACCTGCCCCGTATGCCGAAGGTGGTGGGTTCAAACCCAGCCCCAGCCAAAAACTGGGGAAAAAAAAAAAAAGAAGATTTAACCTCATCATAAGTCAAGGACCTTGCTGAATACTCAGTTATGCATCATTATAAAGTTGAACCAGATGAAGTTGGGCTTATCTGTGTATGTACATGTGTATTTATAGACTAGGTATGGATGAATATTGTCAAAGCTGAGTGTAAATTGATATTCATTACACCTAATTATTTCAATTATTCTGAATGTTTGGAATTTTTTATAATACAAAGTTGGAAAAAAAATAGAGATTCTCAGTAGCTGTTTCTAGTGATGGTGAAATATCTGTATTATTGACAAGCTCTTCTGTTAGCTTTTAGTCAAGGATACATTGCATTGATGCAGATTTTTGTCATTCTCTATTACAGAATTTATTTGTATGCTTTTAATCATAGTTTCTAGTAAGACGAGCTGTGAGAAAATCCACCCTTCAGTGACACTGGGCTGTGTATTGTTATCCTGTTTGACTGTCATCTGGGAATCCAAAAGAAAGCTCAGGTAGCCTTCACTGTACCACCGATCCACTTTGAAAGAATGTCTTAGCTCTACTCTCAGACTGGTTTGAAGAAGTATGTTCCAAACAGAAGGAAGCTTGTTTGCAAAACTAATACTGCATTTGAGCTGTTATCCATTTTGAGGTCTGAGCACGTGGACAACACCCCTTTTAACGAATATGAAAGTAATTTGGTTTAAGGATCCAATGAGAAGGAAAAATAACTATGCAAGTATATCCCAGAAATAAGGCAGATCAAGATATTGTTAATACTATCTCATGAGCTTTAGTGTGAACCCGACACTAAGATTCTGCTCTAGCAAATATTTGGGAACACCACGCATTAATGAATTTCTTATGCATAGTCTGTGTGTGTGTTTCCATACATATCCTTCTGCTTTTCCTCATCACCACCCAGTGAAGAACTCTCTCTCTGTCCCTCCTCTACCATTTTCCCATACAGCTGGACTCCTGCTGTCAGTCATTAAATGCTCAAGCATTCCAGAGAATCAGGGCTCCTGGCTTGGCATGGCTTGTCACTCAGCTTAGCTGGAGGCTGGACTTCTTGGAGGAAATTGAATCTGCTGACAATCCAGAAGAGCATGTTTAGCCCCGTTATTGCCACCCTGCCGCTCTGATCCCCCCAGCAAGGGAAAAACTATTTAGAGAGGCAGAACCTCTGGGGCAGATGAATAAGAGTTTTCCAGTGAAACATAACAATACCTACAAAAAGAGGCACCATGGGGAGGAATCAAGTGGTAATTAAAAAAAAAAAATACCAGGTTGTTACTATCATTTTATTGAATTAGAAATGGTTGTTTACTTGTATTTGCAGAAAGCAAATAAAAACAAACAGTAGAAGGATAAACCGGAAACTCCTATCCTTTGTTTAATGATTGCAATTTATTTCTAAAAACCTGCCACTAAATGAAAAGTCATTAACGAAAAACATTTTTCCCATAAATTGTCACTGGAAAAAGTTCCGATGCATTCTTCCTGCATTACCCCAAATGCAGGGATAATCTTCACAGGTACAAAGATATTATCTGTTGAGCAATATAGAGTTTCTATCGCTAAAAGCCAATGTAAAATAAATGCCATTTATATATGAAACATGAAAGGTAATGAAGGTTCATTGTGTTACTCAACAGGCATCAGGGAAGGTGGAGGACAGGATCTTTCCAAGGTGGTGGAGAGGTGGGTGGCTTCTGGGTATATGAACTTCTGGGACCGTGTTTATCTTGCTCTCAAGCTGCATGTAAAAATAAACTTATGGCACATGAGAAACTTGAGGGCAAAATCAAGCTTGAGCAGGAGAGAGTTTTAAGACATAGGGAGATAACACACAGCACCATGGGAAGTCACCAAAGACTTTCACTGGGTGTGGAAATGCAAAGGATATGTTTAGAATTTATCTAAACATAGCGCGTAATATAAATTCACCCCATGTAACATTTTCTGACTAGCAACTGCTGTGTCAAGTAAATTGCTGGGTGTGTCCTTTTGTCTGGAACCGTGTGTCCACATAGCCTTTCTTAGAACCCATTTATTTGGTGTCTTGGGATGAAAATGTCCATACGCTCCAAAAATTAGTTGTTTTAAAGTGGAATCATTTTTCATGAGCCTCCATGAGGAAACTCCTTAACTCAATGGTCAATTGTGCTGAAACCACAGAAAGGAAGGGAAACAGCACTTGGCAGTAGGTTCAAGTCTTCCCAAAAAGCTTGTTCTGTTTTGCCCTTAGAGTTGAAAGCTTAAGGGTAGGTAAGGGAGCAGGTGTAAGGACCTATGTCTGACTTCCCAACCCATCGGAATTGGGAACTCAGTTTTACAGTTTCTCTGGGGTCCATTTTGCTAATGGTGGGGTTCATGCAGTTGGTTGGGGGCTTAGGATTTTATTTTTATTTCTTAGAACTTTCAGTCCTATTCCTCAGGGAGAGGAGATGGGCTGGAGATTGAGTTCAGTCAACAGCAGCCAAGATTTACTCAATCATGCCTAAATAATGCACTTCCATGAAAACCCTAAACTATGATGTTTAAAGAGCTCCAAGGTCGGTGAACACAGGGAGGTGCTGGGGAGGTGGTGGAGCTGGAGAGGGCAGGAAAGCTCTGGGAGGAGGGCATTACAGAAGGACTCAGGGAAACTCTGTGCCTCTCACCCAAACTCTACCCTTTCCACCCCATCCATGAGGCTGCGTGTCTGTATCCTTTACAATATCCTTTATAATAAACCAGTAAATATAAGTCAATGTCTCCCTGAGTTTTGTGAGCCATTATGTCAAATTATCAAACAAGAGGAGGGGGTTAAAGAACCCCCAGTTTAAAATCAGTTGTTCAGAAGTATAGGTGACAACCTGAGACTTGCAGTTGTTGTCTGCAGTGGGAAGGCAGTCTTGAGAGACTAAACCCTTAACCTGTGAAGTCTGCACTAACTCCAGGTAATGAGTGTCAGAAGTCAGCTAAATTGTAGGCTGCCCAGTGGGTGTCTTCAGAGAACTGGAGATTTGTTTGGTGTCAGAAGTGTTGTGAGTATAGGCAGAATTAGAAAAAAAACGCCTAAAATTCATATGGGCCCACGAAAGGGTCTGACTAGCCAAAGTAATCCTAAGCAAAAAGAACAAAGCTAGAGGCATCATGGTACCTGACTTACAATTACACCATGAGGCTGTAGTAACTCAATCAACATGTCCTAGTATTAAAAACAGACATGTAGGCTCAGCACCTGTGGCTCAAGTGGCTAAGGTGCCAGCCACATACACCTAAGGTGGCGGGTTCGAATCCCCAGCCTGGGCCCGCCAAACAACAATGATGGCTGCAACCAAAAAATGACCGGGCGTTGTGGCGGGCAACTGTAGTCCCAGCTACTTGGGAGGCGGAGGCAGGAGACTCGCTTGAGCCCAGGAGTTGGAGGTTGCTATGAGCTGTGATGCCATAGCACTCTACCCAGGGGGATAGCTTGAGGCTCCGTCTCCAAAAAAAAAAAAAAAAAACAGACATGTAGATCAATAGAACAGAATAGAGAAACCAGAAATAAAGCCACCTTTCTATAACCAACTGATCTTTGACCAAGTCGATAAAAATTTAAAATGGGGAAAGGATGCCATTCTCAATAAACAGTGCTGGGCAAACTTGATTGCCGTGTGCAGAAGATGGAAACTGGACCCCTATTTCTCACCATATACAAAAATTCACTCAAGATGGACTAAAGACGTAAATGAAAGACCCAAAACTATGAAAATACTAGAAGTAAATCTAGGGAAAACTCCCTGGATGTTGATCGAGGCAAAGACTTAGTGAATCAACCTCAGAACCACATGTAAGCAAAACAAAAATAGGCAAATCGATCTGAATTAAATTAACGTTTCTGCACAGAAAAAGAAACAATCCACTAAGTGAATAGACAACTTCTGGAATGGAAGTTGTCCATCCACTTATTTATCTAACAAATTTATTGAGGATCTAGTATGTGTAGGAACTGGTCCTGGCATGGGGCTTGTAGGGTTGAACAAAACAGACAAAAATTTCTGCTCTCATGAGTCTTATTTGAAGAAGGAAGCAATAAAATACTTCAGTAAACTATATAGCATTTTAGAAAGTATGAAGTGTTAATGAAAGTGGATGGGTATGTTGGGGGGAGAGAGATGAAATGGCACATAGGGTGGTTGGGAATGTTCCCACTGTACATGTGGCATCTGGGTGAGGTCCTGAGAGGACTAGATTGTGAAGCATGCAGGTTCTGGGTAACGGGTGTTATTAAGGAAGGAAGAACAGGCACAGAGTCCTGGAGGTGGACCTGCGTCTGGTCATCTGAAGTGGCTGGAATGGGGTGAAACAGGTAAGATCAGGAGAGCAGGACCAGATGAGGCAGGTCTGGCAGAACCTTGCAAGTCATAGCAAGGACTTGGACTTCTGTTTCTCTGAGATGGAAAGTCATTGGAGCTTTCCAGTGGATGTCGTGATCTGAGTTACATTTTACCTGGAGGCTGGAGTACAGGAGGATAAAGATAAAAGAGGCAAACTGTTGGGAAGTCATTAACAATAGTATCATCCTCCAACTCAAAGTTCTCCAGTGATTTTCCAACACAGATAGGATAAAACTGAAGCTCTTTTGAACAGTTTATAAGGTTCATCATGATTTGATGCCTTCTATCATTTTGATCTCACTTCTTGCTCTCCTGCCAGTCCCACCCCCATTATTCTCTTGTCTGACTGACAGCCTGGGAAATGTCTATTGAACCTTCAAGTCACTTGTCAAATGTCATTTGAACCTTCAAATGCCTCCTCCTCCATGAAGTCTTCCCAGTTTTCACCTATGCTCCCATCTCATACGGATAGTTGAGCACTTGTTTTATATTTTTGACTCTTTCCCCGCTAGAATATGGGCTTCCTGAGGGTAAAGACTCTGCTTTTCATCCTGTTACATTTTAAAAAATCCAAAAAGTAAATTAAAAAGATGGGGGTGGAGTTGGAATGAATGACTTACTTAACCATAGAGTATGTGTTGGCTGGGTTTGAGGGTGGGATGGAGAGAACATGCTCAAATTTGAGATCATGGGAGTTCCTAGAGGTTTTTTTTTTCCTTCTTAATCTGAAAAACTCAAGAGGCCACTGAAGTTCTTTTTTTTTCTTAGGATAACAGGGCAAAGGAGATGAAGATTTACCATGCTTGCCTCTATCTGCTGTCATCTCACACGTTTTTAGAAAAAAAAAAAATTAAGCCCCTCGCTATTTATTCCTTGTACCAATCTTTGTACTAGAGTTCTGCCTAGAACATAGCAAAAGTCAAAACATGGAAAAAAAGTAATTTTTGTCTAACTGCTACTTTCTGATAGCCTTTATACATTTGCTTTGTTGGGGCTAAGAATTGCCCTGGGCATAAAGGCTTGCATTTAATTTCATGGTTGGGTTAAATGTTTATTTTAGTAAGTCTCTAAGAATGCCGTAAGACTTAAAATATGTATTTCCTCAAAATCTTGCGGACCACTTCCCCTCACGTGTCAGCTCCGAGACTGTTTCTAGTTGTTGCTGCCTATTTATTTTCTCACTGCAGACCTTTCTGTGGAGATGGGAACTTGGAGCATCTCCCCAGTTTCTTCAATAACCTTCATTAAGATGCTCTTTTGTCTCATCATGTAGATCGTTAATGGAGCCGTTAGCTAACACTAGAGCTTCATTGATTTCTGGGCAGGGCTACCAGACACTTGTGTAATGTGACACATCCATCGCCTCTATCCTTGGTTTCTGTGTCACCAGCCCTCGCCTTTCAGGCGGTGTAGAAGGCTGGAGTCCAAATCCAATCCAATTTGAATTCATTTTGCAAGTAAGACTTTATTAGATACTGTATTAAGTGCGTTACCCAAATTAGGTTATGTTACATCTTCATTTGCTCGCTCTCTTTTATTAGTCATCCAACTCTCACTCCCTTTAAAAAGAGAAGGAAAAAGCAATTAGGTTTACCCAGCTTGATTCAATCTCAAAATCCAGGCTGCTTTTTGCCCCCGGTTCCATTATAATCTAAATGCTTACAGATGCTAAATGTCAGGTTCCTGGCCTGGCTTCCCTGTGAAATCAGTGCCACATCGGCTTCGACCAAAACTTCATACCTCCTTAGGCTTCAGCTGTTTTAGTCTGAAAGTTCCACCTGTGGATTATTTCCTTTGCAGAAATGTGTTAATTTAATCAAGTCTTGTTTATTTAATTGTTGCTGTGTTTGCTTTTGGAGTTTTAGTCATAAATTCTTTGCCTAGGTGGATGTCTAGGAGAGTTTTTTCCTCTAGTTTCTTTTAGAATTTTTATGGCTTCAGATCTTCCACTTAGGTGTTTAATTCATCTTGAGTTAATCTTTGTGTATATCAAAGGATAGGGATCCTATTACATTCTTCTGTGTGTGGCTATTCAATTTTCCCAGCACCATTTATTGAATAGGGCATCCTTTCTACAGTGTATGTTTTTATCTGCTTTGTCAAAAATCAGTTGGTCATAGTTATATAGTTTTATTTTAGTGTTCTGTTCTATCCGTCTGTCTCTCTCTTTAACCAGTACCATGCTGGTTTAGTTACTATAGCCTGTAGTATAATTTGAAGTCAGGTAATATGATACCTTCAGATTTGTTCTTTTTGCTTGAAATTGCTTTGCTTATTTGGGCTCTCTTTTGATTCCATATGCAATATGGGATTATATTTTCTAAATCTGTGAAATATGATGTGGATATTTTGATGGGCATTGCATCGAATCTGTAAATCACTTTTGGCAGTAAAGACATTTTAGCAATGCTGATTCTTTCAACTCGTGAGCGTGGGATTTTTTTATCCATTGGTTTGTGTCATCTATGATTTCTTTTGTCAGTGTTTTGTAGTTCTCCTTGTAGTGATTTTTCACTTCCTTGGTTAAACGTATTCCTAGGTATTTTCTTTTCTTTCTAGCTCTCGTAAATGGCATTGCATTTTTTATTTGACTTTCAGCTTGATTGTTATTGGTATATAGAAAAGCTATTGGTTTGTGTACGTTGACTTTGTAACCTGAGACTTTTTTTTTTGAGATGGAGCCTCAAGCTATCCTCCTGGGTAGAGTGCCATTGCATCACAGCTCACAGCAACCTCCAACTCCTGGGCTCAAGCGAATCTCCTGCCTCTGCCTCCTAAGTAGCTGGGACCACAGGCACCCGCCACAACGCTCGGCCAT
>CAUYQV010101533.1:0-14136 GCA_963574575.1 Galagoides demidoff
GGACTTTGCAAAACAGACTCAGTACCAACACCCATACCCACATCCTTCTTCTCTGCACATCTACCAAACCTCAACAGCTCGCCCTCCCCCCCTTACTCCCCCTTGTGCGTGTGGTTGTTAAAATTTAAAAGGCAAGCCTGTAACAACAGCTGGGGTCCTGCTTCCCGAGCAGCTGAGGGACCCTGACACATCAGCAATAAAGTGGCCTCTTGCTTTTGCATCGACCCGAGTCTGGTGACTGTTCCTTGGGGGCGACTATCATGGCTGGACCCTGTTTTGGGTCCAACACTAGACAATCACTGCATAGTCTGCAGGAGACTTTCAGGCTTGTAAAACACATAGAATGTTTCCCTTCTGTCCTTTCTAATTTTCCTTTTATCCTTTTTAACAGGATAATATCTAAGAAACAAATACAATGTATAACATGCATTGACAATGTAATTCTCTTATAGAATAGAAATTTTGTTTTTCGAAAGAATCATTTTGAAAAATGGTGGGTTTTAACAAGATGCTGAATATAAGAGCGTGGAAAGAGGCTTTGGAGGCAGGAGCCAGGATCCCGGCTCTGCTTCCTGAGGCTGTGTGGCAGCTCCCGCATTCCAGCTCCGCCTTGAGCCCAGTCAGGCCTCTCCCCGGATTTATACATGACAGGGAGTCTGCTGACAAAGTCTATGGGGACTCACTCTGGGAAGTATCAAACAGACAAGCTTGGCCCCGTATCAAAGCCTGTATGTTTGAAAGGCGGAGCCTCTGTTGCTTGGCTGTGTCCCTGACCCAGCCTCTCTCATGTCTGGGTATTAGGAGAGAGGGCTCGGAATAAAAATACAAAGAAGTATTTTCATGAAAAGCTTTGTAAGACATTGGCATGCAATGTAATATCTCTTTTGTATCCTCTAGGAGATTTACATAAAGAGGGGGGTGAGGTCATTCTCTCCCACTTCACAGACCATCTCTCAGCTTTGGTGGTTTGAGGGATCTCAGCGACGGGGAGTGGCTGATGCAACGCTCCCCAGTGAAGAGGTGGCAGTGGGGGAGAAGTTTAAAGCAAGGTAGGTCCCATGTGAGAACTCCCTGGGCTCTCCGGGAAGCACCGAGCTTATGAGTAAAGACACCTAGTAAGTGTCCCTGAGGATACACAGAAGTCATCGAGGACACTGGCACAGACATGGGGGTCACAATTGAGGCTAAGAGAAAGTAAAATCAGAATTAAAATTAGCATGGTTATTTTCCCCCTGTATTTCTTATAAATATTTTCATTGTATTGACACAAACACAGAGCATAATGGGAGGAAAATTTAAATACTGTGGCCTCCCCCTCACCCCTTATGACTCTCTAAATTGAACTAGCTTCCTTGCCAAACTTGTTTAGATAATGACCTCTTATTGTCCTGATGACTGCAATGAAAATAGCCATTTGTGTGGACATCAGATTTCTGCTGCTTTGGATCATGTTCAGATTGGAACTGGCTATGCATGGACCACGGTTTCTGAAGCAATTTAAAATGCATCCGAGGTATAAACAGTGTGTGTTCATGCTGCAAAATAGATGGATGGAGAAAGTATCCTGGGGATTTCTAATCAGTGGGCAGTGAATGTGGGAGGATCTAGAATTACTGCAGGCCACCAGAAGACTGATGTGCACACTACGCCTTATAAAATCATCCTCCTGGGCACAGGTGTATCTAGTACTGTGTTTATAGTAACGAAGGCTTGAGATAAATAAAATGCAAGTTTATCTAAATTCTCCTGAATTGTCAGTGGCTTTTCCTTATTATGTGTCTCCTTAGATTGCAAATGCTGATGTACAGCATGGAGTCTGGGCACTTACTTGACAGTGAGGTAGAAGGTCTTGTCCTCAGAAAGTATGAGAAGAAGCAAGTGATATATTAGTAGAGATGTGTATCTCTAGGTGTTGACATCATGACAAATCTCTTTCCTTACCAATTTAGAGAATCAGTGTATGTGTGTATAGTATTTTATTTGAACACAAAGTTCTAATAAAACTTATAAAACTGACTCAAGGATTTGAAACCACATCTTCTTAGGAGTAGTTACTTTAGTACTTTTAGTGTTAAAAGTACTAAAAAAGGTAAGACGTTTTCCCCATGCTCAAGATGTTTATGAGACAGTAGAAAAAATATGTCTAGGACTAAATAAATAATTCTGAGTGTGCTGTAAGAGTCTGGGAGGTGAGAGTATTAAACTTACGTTTAAGGTCAGCCTCAAAGAGGGCAGAGAAGGGCAGTGAGGGTAAACGGCAGTGTGAGTTTCATGGCCAAAGTCACAGGGCACATTTAGGAAATGATAAACTGTCTGACATGACCATAGGATACGGAATGTCAATAACAGTACGAGCACACAAACTCATATTCTTGACTGATTTTTGACAAAGGTGCAGAAAAAACTTAATGGAGAAAGAATTGCCTTTTCTACGAATGGTGCTTGAGTCATTAGTATCCACAGGGGGATTAAAAAAAATATTGATGCAAGAATGAAGAAGCAAGAATCCAATGTACTTAATTCTAATATAAAGGCAGTAGATGATCTTCTACAAGGTGAGGGGGTGGGGGAATGGGCAAGTGGGGAGAGGAGAGGAGGTAGGAGGGTGGGGGTGATGGTGTGTGGCACACCTCCCAGGGGCAGGACTCAATTACAAGAGGGACTTTACCTAACAAATGCAATCCGTGTAACCTAATTCCTTGTACCCTCAATGAATCCCAAACAATACAATAAAAAAAAACCAAACTGATGTAAACCTTACACTTTATTAAAAATTACCTCAAAATTGATAATGTACTTAAACATACATGTAAAATTATGAAACTCATAAAAAATATATAGGAGAAAATTTGGGGGACTTAGTGTTAGATGAGGAGTTCTTAGATTTGACACCAAATGCCATCAATAAAAGGCAAAATTATAAGTCTCATCAAAACTAAAAATTTTTACTTTTTAAAAAGCCCTGCAAAGAGGATAAAAAGATCAGCTATAGAACGGCAAAAGGTTTTGCAAACCTCATACCTAACAAAGAACTAGTATCCAGAATATATAAAGAGTTCTCAACTCAACCGTGAAAATGAAAACTATTCAATAAGAAAATGGTCAAAGACATGAAGACACATTTCACAAAGAAGGATGTTTAGGTGGTAATTAAGCTTATGAAAAGCAGTTCAGCATCATTAGTCATTAGGTAGATGCAGATTAAAACCACAGTAAGAGACCACTCTATACCTATCAAAAGAAGTAAAATGAAAAATAATGATAACATCAAATGCTGGACAGAATGTAGAGGAAGGGGATCATGCGTGCATTGCCAGTGAGGTGTGATTAGCATAGCTTCTCTGAAAAAGAGTTTCAAAGTTTCCTGTAAAACTAAATACGTATCTAGCTTGTACCCTAGAAATAATACTCTGAGACATTTGTCCTAAAGGAGTTACAATTTATACTCACACAAAAACCTAACATCAGTGTTATAGCAGCTTTTATTCCCTTCCCTGTATCCCAAAGCTGGAAACAAGTCAGATGTCTTTTTTTTTTTTTTTTTTTTGAGACAGAGTCTCAGTATGTTGCCCTTGGTAGAGTGCTACAGTATCACAGCTTGCAGCAACTTCAAACTCTTGGGCTTAAGCAATTCTCTTGCCTCAGCCTCCCAAGTAGCTGGGATTACAGGCACCCACAATACCCGGCTGCTGGGTTTGAACCCGCCAGCTCTGGTGTATGTGGCTGGTATCCTAGCTGCTGAGCTACAGGCGCTGAGCCCAGGTGTCTTTTAATAGATGAATAGTCAGACAAACTGTGATACCTCCATACCAGGAAATGGTTCTCAGCAATGAAAAGGAACAGGCAATTACTATATACAACTACAATTCTAATGAATCATAGTGAGTGAAAAGAAGCCAATCTAAAAAGGTTACAAACTGCATAATTCCATTTAATATTATAATTTGAAGTGACAAAATTATAGGGATGGAGAACAGATTAGTGTTTGCCAGGGGCTACAGAGGGGAGAGGTGTCTGTGGCTGTCAGAGGGTATCCCAGTGATCCTTGTGACGGTGCCCTTCTGTGTCTTCACTGTGGTGGTGGTGACACATGTCTCTGGGAGGTCTGACAATTAAGTTTGTGCACTCATCCTAGAAAAAGTGCTACATACCCTATTCCTGAATAGGTATGACCCTACTCATATGGTCACCTTTGAAGTACTCCCCTTGGAAAGCTATGGGCCACACTAGCTCCTACTCTACCCTTCAAAGCAATTTTGGAGCTCTTTTTCTGGAATGGCCGTCAGAACTGAACTGTCATCGTACTACCCTTGATGTACCGAATATCCTCAAAATGTCTCCCTTTCAATATTTTCTTTGTGTTCTGGTAAAGATAAAAAGTAATTGGGGGCCAGATCAGGTACATAAGGGGGATGTTCTAATCCAGTTATTTGTTTGCTGGCTAAATCTCCCGCATGGACAGTGCCATGTAACCCGGTGCATTGTCATGATGCAAGAGCCATGAATTTTGGTGAATAGTTCAGGCTGTTTTTGTCTAATTCTTTCACGCAGCCTTTTCAGCACTTCCAAATAGTAATCTTGGTTAACTTTTTTACTAGTTGGTACAAATTCAGAATGAACAATCCCTTTGATATCAACAAAGGTTAGCAGCATCACTCTTGGTTTGGAGCGATGGAACTTTTTTGTTCATGAATTGTCTGGATTCCATTGTGCACTTTGATACTTCCTTTCAGGGTTGTATTGACACACCCGTGTTTCTTCAGCAGTGATAACAGAGCCCAAAACATCCTCTTGTCTTCCCAGAAGGTCTTGACAAACTTCAACTCTCCTTTTGTTTTGTTCATAAGTGAGCTCCTTCAGGCCCATTTTGGTACACATTTTTCTCATACCAAAGTTCTCGGTTAAGACTTTCCAGACTGTTTCTCTATTGATGTTTACTTGGTCTGGTATACTTATCTCAGCCAGCTGAAAATTGTTACTCACGATTTGGCTGATTTTTGCAATGTTTTCATCAGTTCTGCTCGTTACTGGCTGCCTTGACCTCCATCCATCAGTGATGCTTTCCTTCCACTCAGAAAAATGCATTTCATCCATTTGTACACCGCCATTTTCTTAATGGTGTTATTCCCATAAACTTGGGCTACCATGTCCCCGATTGCACATCCACTCTTGCCAAATTTAACAAGAAACTTAATGTTTCTTCGTTGCTCTAATTCAAGCTCTGACATCCTCACAATGGCACACAGAAACACCCAACAACAAGGAATGCACTCAGCAAGACACTGTCACACGTTGATATGAGCACAGCTGTCAGACGCTGATATACCCAGGTTATGAAACCTTACTGAGCTATTTGTGCTGTGCTGCCCACCTGAGCACATAGTGGCAAATTTCTGAACTTAATTGTCAGACCTTGCACATGTGATAAAAATGCATAGAGCCAACACACACACACACACAAACACACAGTTTTGTGCATATAAAACTGGTAAAGTCTAAATGAGGGAAGTGGATTGTATCAAGGTCACTTTCCTGGTTGTGATACTGTAGTTATGCTAGATGTTACCATTAGAGGAAAGAGGTCAGAGGGTATGTGAATTCTCTCTGTGTTATTTATTACAATTGTGTGTGACTCTTTAATTGTCTTAAAATAAAATAAGAAATAAAGAGTATGAGGAGACTATTTCTCCAAGAGACAACTCAGGGAAATTATTGAGTCAAGTTTTAGGTGCTATGAATGCCATGTTTAAGTTGTTGAACTTTATATATTAGGCAGTAAGAAATCATTGACAGAACATTTTGGCAGAGGAGTAATAAATATGAACTGTTTTTGAAAGATCCTTTAGGCAGTAATGTGAAAGATTTAATCAAAAAACACAAGACATGAGGCAAGCAGCAGGCTACTGTAATGGCCAAGGTGACTAGGATCTCAAGCAGAAAAGCAGGGAAGGAACAGAAAGGAGATGGAAGCTTTAAGAGGCTGCACATGTAGGACTGTCCAAACCTGGTGAGGGGTTGGAAATATGAGTCAGGTGGAGGGAGGCCTCATTAGACCATGTCTCTGGAGATGGCAAGCAGTAGAGGAAAGCCTGGTTTAAATGTTACTGGCACTCCAGTAACCAGGTAGAAGTGCAGATCAAAAGCTTGAGAGAGAAATGTTCTTCTTAGCAAAGTATCTCAAGAATGGAAGAAAAAGTATCCAATGTACTCAGCCTTATTATGAAACTAATTTATAGCTTTCATAGGAAAGCTATAACCTAATTATAGCCTAAGAATATGGGGAGGTGGGAGAGAGAGGGGAGGGAGGCGGGGTGGAGGGAGGGTGATTGAAGGGATCCCCTCTCTGGTTTATCTCACAAGGGTACAAGTGAATCTTTCTAAAAGTAGAATATAAACGTCTTAACACAATAACTAAGAAAATGACATCAAGGCTATGTTAACCAGTTTGATGAAAATATTACAAATTGTATATGAAAACACCACACTGTACCCATGATTGCATTAATATACACAGCTATCATTTAATAAATAAAGAAACTGTAGACAGAGTAAAAAAAAAAAGAATGTCTTTCAATCCCCTCCATTGTAACCCTTCCCCCCCCCAAAAAAAAGAAACAAAAAAAGAGTGTCTTTCAAAGAGTAAAGAGTTTTTTTTAATTTAGATGATGTCCAGTTTCTCAGTTATTTTCTTTTCATCAACTTTTTGGTGTTATATCTAAGAAATCTTTGCTTAAATCTAATGGTGTAAAGATTTTCTCCTAATTTTTTCTACTAGAAATTTTAAATTTTCAGGCTTACATCAACAATCAACTTTGAGACATATTTGTACATGGTATGAAGTACAGATCAAAATTCATTATTTTTATTTTGTATATGGATGTCCAATTGTTCTAGCACCATTTGTTGAAGACTATTTTATTCTCTACTGAATTTCCACTGTCAAAAGTCAATGAACCATATATACATAGGTCTATTTCTGGACTTTCTGTTCTAGTCTACTGATATATCTGTTTATCTTCACACCAATAATATATTGTCTTGATTGCTGTGGATTCATAATAAGGCTTGAAGTCAGGTTATGTAAGTCTTAAAGCTTCTCTTTAAAAGTTGGACTATGGTAGGTCCTTTGCATTTTCGTATACATTTAAAACTGCATGGAATCTGATGAGTAATTGGGGAAAAATTGATGTCTTAATAGTATCTTTTATTTAGGTGTTCTTTAATTTTCTTAGCAGTTGAGTTCTGAGGGTATAGGCACTGCACAGTTTTGTCAGACTTATCCCTAAATATTTCATGTATTTAATGCTATCATAATAGTATTTTTCATTTCAATATCAAATGGTTTGTTCCTAGGATATAGAAATATAGTTGATTTTTTTTTTTTAGGCAGTCTCACTATGTCGCCCTCAGTAGAGTGCTATGGCATCATAGCTCACAGGAACCTCAAACTGTTGGGCTTAAGTGGTTCTCTAGCCTCAGCCTCCCAAGTACTTCGGACTACAGGCACCTGCCACAACTCCCAGCTATTTTTTTGTTGTAGTTGTTATTGTTGTTTGGCAGGCCCGGGCTGGGTTCACACCCTCCAGCTTCGGTTTATATGGCTGGCACCCTAACCGCTGAGCTACAGGCGCTGAGCCTATAGTTGATTTTTCTTTTCTTTTTTTTTTTTTTGGCAGGGACTGGATTTGAACCCGCCACCTCAGGCATATGGGGCCAGTGCCCTGCTCCTTTGAGCCACAGGCACCGCCCCCAGTTGATTTTTGTATATTGATCTTGTATCATCCAACATTAGTAAACTCACTTATTAGTTCTAGTAGCTTTTTTGTAGATTTCATACTACTTATTATGTAGATCATGTTGTCTGTGAATAAAGACAGGGTTACTTCTTCCTTTAAATCTGGACAGCTTTTTTGCACTGGCTAGAATCTCCAGTATAAGGGCACATAGAAGCATGTAAATGTGGACATCATTGCCTTGTTCCTAACCTTAGTAGGGAAAGGATTCAGGCTTTCACACAGGTATAATGTTACCTGTAGAAGTTTTGTAGATACCCTTTAGAAGGCTGAACAAGTTCTCTTTTATTTGTAATTTGATCTGAGTTTTCATCAAGGATGGATGTTAGATTTTTCTCAAATTATTTTCCTGCTTTTGTTGAGATAATCACATGATTTTTGTCATTTTTAGTCTACTAATATGGTAAATTTCATTGATTGATTTTGGTGTGTTGAATCAACCTGCCATTCCTGGTCATAATACACTTGGTCATAATGATGGTACCATTATTTTAATATGTTGTTGGGTTTAATTTCATAAGTTTTTGTTAAGAATTTTTGTATCTACGCCCTTGAAAAATATTGGTCTGCATTGGGAATGTTGGGCTCTCAGAATGAGTTAAGAATTAATCTTCAATTTCCAGGAAGAATTTCTGTAGTATTGGCATTAATTATTCCTTAAATGTTTTGTAGAAATTCCTAGTGAGGCCATCTGGCCCAGGAGTTTCCTTTATTGGAAGGGTTTTAACTAAAAATTCAACTTCTTTAATAGGGAAGGGACTGTTGAGATTACCTATTTTTTTCTTCAGTGGGATTTGGTAGTTATATCTTATGAAGGAATTATCAAAGATATAGCTAAAGGCTTCCTTACCATAGAATGGTTTTCTAGTAGTAAAATCAGTTTTAAGTTGCTCAAGTGCTTTTTCCTCAATAAACAAGTACTCATGGGCGGTGCCTGTGGCTCAAGAGGGTAGGGCGCCAGTCCCATATGTCGGAGGTGGTGGGTTCAAACCCAGCCCCGGCCAAAAACTGCAAAAAAATAAATAAGTAAAGAAATAAATAAACAATCACTCAGGTGCTCCCCATTTTATCAAACAGAATATATAAAATGTGCTCAAGAACAAGGTTTAATGAAATTAATAATTCTTATTGCTTCCAAAAAAT
Organism: Galagoides demidoff; assembly: GCA_963574575.1. Taxonomy (NCBI): domain Eukaryota; kingdom Metazoa; phylum Chordata; class Mammalia; order Primates; family Galagidae; genus Galagoides; species Galagoides demidoff. Next base: position 8,937 of record CAUYQV010101533.1, read on the forward strand.
AAAATCAGTTTGGCATGTCACATTTTGCCTGTGTAAAAAAGAGAAAAGTGAGTTTTGAAGTCATGAAACACGAGTTAGGGGCAGAAATACTAGACCACTCCCCTGCCTGTGGGTTTTGGCTTAACCCCAAACATTTGAACTGGAGTTTGAACTTTCCTTATAACATATAATTTTTTTTTTAGCATGATGCTTTTTAAAGTCTATTCCCACCAACCAAGTAGACTCCTCGACTAGTTTCTATTTTCTGCATAGGAGAAGGGATTAGGGGTGTTGCTCCTAATTTTAGAAATTCAGGAATACGTGACAAGTTGGTTTGTCTTGGTCATGCTGCAAGCAAAATGAAAATTAACTTCTGAAAGGATTTACAGCTTAAAATTGCTGTAGCCATAAAATTAGGTAAAAGTAATATATTGTTCTTGGCAAATGAAGACAGAGGTCCCGTTCTGCTAGTTACTGGATTTTGTACTTTGTGGGATTTTTTTTTCCCCTCTCATACTTACCACTGGTCGTACAGAATGAATTTACTATAAGCCATTCCATTTCCCTGGTTTGGAGTCTCCTCCCCATGTTGTCTTTCCCCCATCTCTGGGCAAAGTAAAACATCTTTAGCCTTGTGGACACCTGTAGGCCTTAGAGACTATCTACTTCATATGCTAAACATCTGGCGAAATATCATCTTTATGGAAATGACTTGCATTTCTCTCCCCTTCTGTCTCTTAATAGTTGCTGCTTTTGGTGAATTACTGATTCTCGCCATCTGTATCAACTGGGCATTTGTTAGACTTCCTCTCCCCATCTGAAAGACAGAAATGGCAGTGTCCTTAACCATTTGGACTTAATGACAGAGAAGGCAGTCTTTCAGGGTATTTCTAACAGGCTGCAGCCTCTCTGGAATCCTCACCCTTCCTATTCCTATATGTTTTTTTTTTTTTCAACTCTTAGAGAACTAGTAAAGCCTTCCATCCTAACTTAGGCTCCCAACAAGAAACCCTAAAAAAATGTTGTTTGGAACTTGGAATAATTTTCCTAAAGCCATTATATTATAAAATGAGCAGTGCAGCCCTGGCCAAGCCACTGAAGCTCTTGACACTCACCGCATACCTAAAGTCTAGTAGCACAAGTTTCTTCACCCGATGTAGAGGGACACTATTAGAATGGATAACAAGTACCGTAATGAAACATTAACAGTGCTATTGTTGGAAAAGGGAGAAGGTGACATTTAAGACAAGATGTGTGAATTGTATGGTATATGAATTATATCTTAGCAAAGCTATTACAAAAAAAAGAAAAAGAAAAGATGGGACTAAGATTTTCAGAGGAATTGATGGAACGTGAAAGGTACTCCAGGGAAATGGACTAGCCAATAAATAGGCCTGTATGACTGGAATATTGGAAGTGATAGACAATATTGGAAGTGATAAGTGAAATTACAGGTTGAGCCTCATTTTGAGGGTCCTTAAACATCATGCTTAGATTTTGAATTTTGCTGCAGTGAGGACTCATCAAAGATGTCTGAGGGAAGATAGGCCATAATCACATCTAAGTTTTAGAAAGGTTTCTTTTTACCTTCTCCAATGATACTTCTTGCTGTCTTCTTTTGATTGTAATTATCTCCTTTGTCAGGTGTTTAGTTTCTTAAGTACTAGGAAAAAGTTTCCTAAATATTGGTCTTTTTTTCATAGTGCCCAACACAGTGCCTTTATACCCTGCAAGTATGCATTAAAGATTGTCCTCAACTCAGTGACTTAGGTCCATTCACTTTCCATCAACCCATGTGAACATGGGTACCACGTGATGGCACCATCAAAGCCACCACCTTCTCTTGCACGAAGCACTTCAACAGTTTCCTATTTAGTTTCCCCACTTCACTATCACTCCCTCCTGTCCATTATCCATACTACCACCAGAAAAAACTTTCTAGACCTCAATCTGATCATGTTATTCCCTGCTTAAAAATATTCAGTGACTTTCTATTGCTCTGAAGATAAAAATTTACCTCACTAACAGGGCTTATAAGATTGTACATGAGCGGTACTTGGATGCTTATATAGCGTCATCTCCTGTCCTTCTCTGCTTTACTTTCTTGTTTAAGTCACTCTGGCTTTCTTTTCCTTTCTCTTGTGTGCATGCTCTCTCTCACCACAGCGCATGCATATGTATTGTTCTCTCTGCCTGAAAGATTCTCTGCCACACCGGCATCCCTTGACCTAGTTGATGCTGCTTCATTCTTCAGACCTCAGTTTAAACCATACTTTCTTAGATAAACCTTCTCTGACCCCACCAACAAAGACAGGTGCCCTGTCATAGGTTCCCTTTGGTCTCCTTTCTATCATGTAAGACAACTATAACTAAAAGATTATCATTTCCTTTTCTAATGTACCATCTTCCATACAAGATTATAAACTCCATGAGAAGAGGTGACCAAACCTATTTGATTTAACAGTATACTCCTAGGGTTTAGTGCTGTGTCTCGCACAGAGTAGGCACTAAATAAATATTTATTGGATGAAGGAATCCTGCTCATGTCTTAGTGACTTCAAATTGTAAACTTTTCCCAGCATCCTGTTTTTCCCTATTACACTTAACCACAATTATTATTCTTTAAATATCTGTGTATTTACCTGTATCCTATATGAGAATGTAAGCTTCATGATGTTTTAATTGAGTTACAGTTTACATGCAAAACAGTTTACAGATTATAAATGTGTTGCTTGATGAGTTTTGACAAATATGTTCTCATAAGCATTATGCTGAACAAGATATAGAATGCATCCATCATCCAGTCAGCCCCAGTCCCCCCAGCTCTTTAGCGGTAACCACTATTCTCATTTCTATCAGCATACATTCCTATTCTAGAGCTTCACAGAAGGAGAATCATGCTGAATATGTGCTTATGTGTCTGCTGGCTTCTTTCACTTGACATGATATCTGTGAGATTCGTTTATGCAGTTACCTATATCAAGAGGGGTTTCTGTTGCTGAATAGCATCCCATTGTACAAATACAGATGCTCCTCAACTTACCATGGGATTACATCCTGATAAAACCATCATAAGTCGAAAATATTAAGTAAAAAATGTATTTGATACCGCTAACCTACCAAACATCATAGTTTGGCCTAGCCTACCTTAAATATGCTCAGAAAACTTACATTATCTGACAGTTGGGCAAAATCATTTAACTCAAAGCCCATTTGTATAATGAAGTGTTGAAGATCTCACGTAATGTATTGACTACTGTCTTGAAAGTGAAAACCAGAGTTGTTTTATGGGTATTCAAAGCACAGACTCTACTGAATGCTTATTACTTTTACGCCATCATAAAGTTAAAACTTGTAAGTCATCCCATTGTAAGTAGGGGACTGTCTGTATATCATAATTTGTTTATCCTTTCACCTATTGATGGACATTTTGCCTCTTTCCAGTTTTGGGTTTTTTTTTTTTTTTGAGACAGAGCCTCAAGCTGTCCCCCTGGGTAGAGTGCCGTGGCATAGCTCACAGCAACCTCCAACTCCTGAGCTCAAGCGAGTCTCGTGCCTCCGCCTCCCAAGTTGCTGGGACCACAGGCACCCACCACAACACGTGGCTATTTTTGTTTGGTTGCAGCCATCATTGTTGTTTTGCGGGCCCGGGCTGGATTCGAACCCACCACCTTAGGTGTATGTGGCTGGCGCCTTAGCTGCTTGAGCCACAGGTGCCGAGCCCCAGTTTTGGGTTATTATGAATAAACCTACTATGAACACTTGGTGTACATGTCATATTTAATTTTTATATTTTCTTTTTTTTAATTAAATCATAGCTGTGTACATTAATGCACTCATGGGGTACAATGTGGTGGTTTTATATACAGTTTTAAATGTTTTCATCAAACTGGTTAACATAGCCTTCACGGCATTTTCTTAGATATTGTGTTAACACCTTTATATTCTACACCCAGTAAATTTCACATGTACCCTTGTAAGATGCACTGTAGATGTGGTCCCACCAATTACTCTCCCTCTACCCATCCCCTATCCTCCCCTCCCCTCCCTCTCCCCTTTCCTCTTCTTCTTGGGCTATAATTGGGTTATAGGAAGTATTTCGGATTGCATGTGAAAACCCCACACTGTACCCCAGAAGTGTATTAATGTACATAGTTACTATTCAGTAAAAAAAAAAACATGTAAGTATGTGAATAAACAGTATATCACCATAAAAAAAAAGAAAGCTATAAATTGGTTTCATAGTAAGACTGAGTACATTCAATACTTTTTCTTCCATTCTTGAGATACTTTGCTAAGAAGAGTATGTTCTAGCTCTATCCATGTAAACATGTAAGAAGTAAAGTCTCCATCTTTCTTTAAGGCTGCATAATATTCCATGGCATATCATATTTTCATAATCTAGCATAGTGCCAGGTACACAGCAGACAATAAGTATTTGTTGAATAAATGAATGAACTTAACCCTTACAATTCTAGTTATAACTGTATTTTTCCTTCCTACTTAAAGCATATTAGAATAAAAAATGAGTAAGAATGACTCACAGAGAGAAACATGAGTTCCCTCTTAATTTTTAAAAAAGTTCCAGAATTTATACTTTAACTATTATTACTAACAATTACTGTTGATACACATCACAACAGAAGATACTATACAAGTGTGTCATGATGCTGCTTGTAAGGTTTCTAAAGTAGTGGACCCTTGGTAAATTTGAAATGCAGATAAACAACAAATAGATATACATTCCCAAATTTTGAATGGACTGTACTTACACTAATTTGGGATGTACTTCTATTAAAAAGTTGTTTGTTGTTGCTCTGAAATTCCAACTTAACTTGACAACCTGTGTTGTTATTTTCTAAAGCTAGCCACCTTAAACTATGGGATCTATGATCCTCAGGCACCTTCCAGTCTTAAAACACAAGTATCTCTCACCTGTTCCCAGTGACTAGCCTTAAGAATAACATCCTTTGGCTCGGTGCCTGTGGCTCAAGCGGCTAAGGCGCCAGCCACGTACACCTAAGGTGGCGGGTTCGAATCCCCAGCCCGGGCCCACCAAACAACAATGATGGCTGCAACCAAAAAAAAAAAAATGGCCTGGCGTTGTGGCGGGTGCCTGTGGTCCCAGCTACTTGGGAGGCTGAGACAGGAGACTCGCTTGAGCCCAGGAGTTGGAGGTTGGTATGAGCTGTGATGCCATGGCACTCTGCCCAGGGGGATA
>CAUYQV010101535.1:0-22292 GCA_963574575.1 Galagoides demidoff
CAGCCTCCAAAAAGCCTGCGAGTGCTTTGAGGAGGGTCTGCCCAAAGAGAAACCATGGCAAGGAAGCATGCTGGGTCTGGGGTACACCTAAGCCTTGACATGCCTGGACACAAGCCCCTGCAAGGCCTATTCTGTGTGTGGCCGAGGCTGGTTGGTGCCCAGCCCTGAGCTGGTGCAGGTTACCACTGGATAGAGCTGGCCAGTTGGTGGGCAGCCTAGTCCTGAATGGCAGCCCCTAGTCCTTCTCTGCGTATCTCATACCTGTCCTGTTGGTGGTAAGTGCTGTAGTGGTGAGTCTTGTCTTTCCCTTTGTCACCATTAGCACCAAACATCATGCTTCCCTTCTCTTGGTGCTGATTACACTTTGCGGCCGCTGGGCCCGTCCTGTGGGCTGCTGGTAGTGAATGGAGCTCCCAGGACACCAGGTTTAATCCACAAAGCACTGAACAAATTCCTGTGGCGAATTGCTCCTCACCAGGGCCTGAGAGCTCTGGGGTTGGCTCTGCCAATCCTCTGCTGCTCATCTGATCCATCCTGATTTGGTTTTAATGGATTTTGTCTTAATGAAACTCTCAGTAGTCGCTGGCTTACGGAAAACCGAAGAAAGGCCAGGTGTTCCCTGGCAGATGTAAGATTTCCAGAGTGTTGTAAGAGAGTGGACCTAGAGACAGATGAGAAAACGTTCAGAATGAGAGAACTTGAGGGGTTATGCAGGTGGGGGAGGAAGCAATTGAGTCCCTAAGGTACCAAGGCAGTGCCTCAGCATAGAGCCTGCAGGGAGAGGTGACACCAAGTCCTGGGTGCACGGCTTAGGGTCACAGGGCCCGAGGAGGCTCAGACTCTGCTCAGAAGGCCTTGTGGCCCGCAGGCATCTGCCCTTTCCCATCCCCAGCTTGGGGACATTGGGCTCTTCGATTACAGCATTACAGCAGCCAGTACCACCACCCTTCACCTGGGCAACGTGGAGCTGGCTTCTTGTTGGTCACTAAAATCTGGCTCTCTGACGTCTGCAGCTCCGTCAACCTCAGTGCCTCACACTCCAAGGTTCGCTGTCGCCCGGTGGCCTCTCCGAGTGGGGATGCAGCCCGGTGACGGGGAAGCTGTGCTGGTGGGTCTTGGAGGCAGGAGCTGGGAACGGAGGAGGCAGTGTTGAGAGGGCCCAGGACTCACTATGCCTGTGCTGTCTGACATTTGACCTAAGCAGTAGTGTCTTTAAAACCAGCGTGGGTGCTTCTGTCTGGACTCAATGATGTTAAGACCAGAGGCCTCATACCAGGCTTCTCATTGGGGCCGTGAGTGCTGGGGCTGGTAAAGCAAGCAGACCCCTTGGTGCATGCTGCCTTGGCCAAGCCAGGAGGGGTGGGAGGGTCTGGTTGGAAGCTTTATGAAAGTACCAAGATTGACCATTTCATGTCATATCTGGGCCATTTCAAACAGCAAAACTACGTCAGCCGTTACCAGCCTCGGTGTCTTTTTACACACTGGACTTAGATGTGTCTAGACCAGTGGTTCTCAACCTTCCTAATGCTGCAACCCTTTCATACAGTTCCTGTGGGACATGACCCACAGGTTGAGAACCGCTGGTTTAGACTGAGTGCCGGACTGACGAGCAGGAGTGGTTGAAGATAAGGGGTCCTCCTGACCCACTGGTCACAGGAGGAGGCTGGTTCTGGATGTGTGATCCCAGATCAGGCAGGCAGCATCACACAGGTACCACATGCATCTTGCCAGGCTGGGCTGCTCCCCCGTCCCCCACCTTCCTTACAGTTGCCCTATCCCTACCAGCAGAGACTGGGCTCAGCAAAGCAGTGAGCACCTGTCCGACAGGTGGAGATGGAGGGGCGTGCAGAAAATACCAGAAACCTTGTTTACACGGGGCCAGTCTTCATCCAGTGATGGCAGGGCATGTTGGGGCTGTCCCTTCCTGTGCCCCTTTGAGCAATGTCAGGGTACATTACCCTGGAGCTCCCTGCAGGTCATTAAGACTCATTTCCTTAGCCTGACCACCTTCTTTGCCCACCCCCTTCCCTGTCATCACTTGGGTGATGCTCACACACACCTCAGTCAGGAGTGGGGGGAAGCAGGGCTCCCCAACTGTAGGTAGGAGCCCTCATTCCAGTTCATTCCCAGGACTGGGGCTCTACTGCCAGGATCCTGTGCTCTAGTGTGCAGGAGACGCTAGTCCAGACCCCCCCCCGCCCCCCATTGCACATTAGGACTCCCTCCCCACCTTGGGGGGAGGAATGTGGTGAGGAAGTTCAGATGACTGCCAGACAGCAGCGGAAGAGGGCAGTAGGAATTGGATCCCAGCCAGGACAGTTCTACTAAGCTACTCTAGCCCAGTGAAATGTCGCTCTCCATTCAGCCTTATTAACTTTTATCCCATCTCATGCGATACCCCAGAATAGGCATTGGCAGGAGACAGAAAGTGGCCCTTGTTCCAAATATTTTCCCATCTGCTTACATCCTGAGTGGTGGCCCCCTACAGTCCCTGCCTTCTGTTATTTACACCTTGTTTAGTCCCCTCCCACATGGTACCAGGGTGGTCTCTGTGTCCAGTAGGGTAGGAAGGAAGTGATGGCACGTCACTCTCAAGATCAGGTTTTAAAAGACACTGTGGCTTTCATCTGGGGTTCCTTCTCTCACTCTCCTGCGTCCCTCACTCTGGGGAAGTCCACTGCCCAGTCATAAATAGCCCACCAGAGAGGCCTCCACAGCAGTGGACTGAAGCCTCCTGCCAACAGTCCTGTGAGCAAGCTTGGAAGTGGGACCTTTCGCTCCACTCAAGCCTTCAGGTGCTTGACTGTAACCCATGGGGGTCCCCTGGAGACAGAACCACCAGCTCGTTACTCTCAGGTTCCTGCCCCACGGGAATATGTGAGACAGTAAACGTGTTGTTTCAACTGCTAGGTTTGGGGGTAAATTGTTACACAGCACTAGCTAACTCATACACCAGCCTAGCCCATGACTGTTCTCCGTTCCTCCTGTTTCTCATGCAAACAGGTCTTTAGAAGAATCATCCTGGACACCTGCAAGTGTCTGAGGGTGCACGGCTTGGGTTCAAACACTGAGAGTCCCCACCCTATTACCTCGCTGCCTTCACTCTTAGAGGGGCTATCTCCTGACCTCCTCCTCAAGGTCAAGGTAGTGGAGGAGGAGGCCAGGCACCCTTGCATGGTCTGAGAATGCCAAGTCCTCACCTGGGGTCCACGCAGACGTTCCTGGCTTCACTCATTCCTCTTGGTCAGACAGAACCGTACAGCCTGCCTTATTTGGCTTCTCTAGATGGTCCACGGGTGACCTGGGGCACAGCAAGAGAGAGTGGCTTTCTCAGAGTTAGCTGACGGGGTCATTCTGATGTAAATGTCTCAGACACAGGAGACAGGCATTCACTTTGCTCTGGTGGTTGATGTCTCTTTGTGTCATAAATCAGCACTTGTACTTTGTTGAAAACTAAGTACAGGTGTATATGTGTGTGTTGGGGTAAACAAGGTAAAGATCTAGGCTCTAAAAAGTGATATATCTAAGTGATATCCTTAGATATAAAACCAAGGAAGCTTAGAACGCAGAGCACGCTTTGCAGAGAGAATTACCTCTGTGACAAGAGCTCCTTGTTGTCTCTGGAGGAAAGACCACCCGTGCCCCTGGCAGGCACAGGCAGCTCCAGCTGCTGGGGGAACTGGGTGGGACTGTCATCTTCCTAATGCCCTAGAACAGCCAATGAGAAGGTAGCCCTGGATCTTGGCCCCCTTGTTCCATATCGAAGGATTCTGGCTCTTTCTCTCTGAGGTTGTGGTACTTTACATTTTCTGTAGCAGACAAAGGATCTCTTGAAGTTGGAGAAAAGCAGAACTTTCTTTCTAGAAGGGTCATCAGCCACACTGGCTCAGTACTCAACAGAGAGAACCCACTGGAATTTGGGGGCGGAGTGGGGAGGGTGCTGGAGGGGAGAGGCAGGGTTTCCTCTGGAGAGCAACCTAACGGCCATCTCTAACAGCCCTTGCCAACCCTGCGCCCCTGCTGCCCCCAACACGGCCCAGGACCCTGAACCCTTCACCTGCTTGGGCTACCTTCCCTGGGGGTGCATGCCATCCCTGGCTCTCCCGTATTCTCAATTGAGCGGAGCTCCTCTGGGACGCTTTATCCATCTACTGAAAAGCAGAATCAGATAAAGCCCAACAGTAAGTGTAGCTAGCAAAGGTTTTCAGCAAACTCTATCTTTAATCAAACTCAGCAGGGGACCGTATGTCCACTCACAGTTAAATCAGGCTCCCTGCAACTTCAGGATAAAGCTGTTGGGATGGATTAGCCACTTTCCCCAACCACCCGCCTTCCAGCAGATGCCCCTTCTCCTCCGAGGGCACAACTGGGCAGTGTATCCGAGGCCGCATTCCAGGCTCAGGGCTGGAAGGACACCAAAACCTCCCACAGGCAGAGGAGCCACACAAGGGCAACAAAACTCTGTAGTTTACCAAAGCAAGAGGCACATTCCATCTCCCACAGCAATAAAAATATCAGGCCCTGTCTCCTAGAGCCCAGGCCACGGCTTCAGCCCCTCATGCCACAGATCACAAGAAAGGTGGGCTTGGGCCAGTGGAGCCAGACCCTGTGCGATGGCTTATTACAGTCCTTTTAGAGACCTCCCTCTAAAGCAGTGGTTCTCAACCTTTCTAATGCTGCGGCCCTTTAATACACTTCCGTGGGTCGTGACCCACAGGTTGAGAACCACTGCTCTAAGGGCACCAGGCAGCACGTCATCTCTCCATAGCATCCTCAAGTTCATTCCTGTTTTCATCTGCCCAGGCTGAATGCTTTGCAAACTGACAATCACAAGGGTATTAATGTTCAGTGGGCATCTACTAGATGCCAAGTGCTGTGGCATTTTGGGAAAATAAGGTATTCTTCAGTTTTTAAATTAATTTTTAGTAGAAAATGTGTCCAAAGGATTTGTTAGTCTTGCTCTGTTGCCCAGGCTGGAGAGCAGCAGGGCAGTCATAGCTCACTGCACCCTCAAACTCCTGGGCTCACACAGTCCTCCTGCCTCTGCCTCCCAGACAGCTGGGGCTATCCTTGTGTACCATCATGCCTAGCTAAGTTTTCTATTTTTTATAGAGATGGGGGTCTCACAGTGTTACCCAGGCTGTCTTAAACTCCTATCCTCAAGCGAGCCTCCTGCCTCAGCCTCCCTAAGTGCTGGGATGTAAGCCCCTACACTTGGCTGGGACATTTTTTTAAATCTCAAGACTTTGGGAAAGTTGCTTAAGTTCTTTGTACCTCGGTTTCCTCTCCTATGAGAATTAGATGAATTAGGATTAGATTTGTCTGTGACAAACCCCCCCCCCAAACAATAAGGAGATTTATTATCATGTAAAAGTCTGTGTATGTGGTCACAGACAAGTGTCCAGGGCATCAGGAATCTGGGATCCTTCTGTCTTGCTTTCCTATTGTTTATGGTGGGAACCTCCTGGACCAGCTGTCAAGCCTGTATTTCATGCAGGACAAAGGAGAAAAGAATAGACACTCAGCCTTCAAGGGTACTTAGTCAAAACTTAAGTCCCCATTCCATGCACAACTTTAGTCTCCATCGTGGGAGGCCACATGGCCCCTAACACCAGGGTCTCTGTTGCTGAGGAAGAAGACAGCAGACACTGGGGTGCGGGTGGCAGTCCTTGTCCCAAGGTGCAAAGTGTGTTGAATCAGGCCTGGCCCATAACAGGGCCTTAGTAGTGCTGCTTCTGTTTTTATAACTAAATGAACAGTGTTTTCTGGAACTCCTGTAACTACACCATCACACACTAGGAGCTTTTACATATCCGTGCTTTGATGTGCCAGTGTGGGTCCCAGCTCCCGGCTGCGTGTGTTTTGGGGGGCATGTCTCACAGGTGGAAACCAGGAGGTCATTCTAAAGGTTCTACAGGGAAGTTGCGGAGAAGGAGATGGGAGCGTCTCAGATACAGCCCGGCCATGGATCCCAGGCCTGCTGGAACTTCATGCCTTGCATTGAAAACAGATTTCAAAGATTGAAATTCAGGAAGATTAATTTAAGCCTTAATCCCTCCCTCAGGTTCTCAGAGACGGAGGCTCATCCCGGCCTTGTCCCTCGACACCTCCTCCCCTGTGAGAAAACCGGCCACCAGCTCCGGGGTCCGCTGGGTCGACGGCCCCTTGCGGGGCACCCAGAGGGGCCTCGGGGAACCTTTTGAGATTAAGGTTTATGAGATTGATGACGTGGAACGCCTGCAGCGGCGACGAGGGGGCACCAGCAAGGTGAGGCGGCTTCCTCCCCACACGGTGGCGGGTCCCCAGTAAGTCCGTGTGCAGGTCCCAGGGCCACGGCCTGCGGAAGTGAGCTCGGACCCAGAGGGACATCCCAGCAGGCTTCTGGTGTGGGTGGCAGGGAAGGGGACAGAGACTTAGGAGAGAGTGCCGTGGTTCCCTCACCGACACGTCTCACACGCTCAGAGGCTGGGCAGTGCATGGTCTTGGGCACTTTTCTGCCTCCTTGTGGTTTCCTGTCCTGACCAGGGTTTGGCCAGCTGGGAACACCCCCTGCTTTCTAAATCTAAGAAATAGCTGTGACGGTCCTGCCTTGTGCTCAGGTCTGTCAAGGCAGGAGTTTGACCCAGGTCCCTCCAACTCTGCCCAGGGACCAGCTCCTTTTTCATCAACTGTCCTCCTAAGTGTTTCTTCCCAGAAGAGCTTGCAGGGCTGGATTTGAGCCGAAGTTCCTTTTCTCCTTCTCTGTCCCAGGAGGTCATGTGCTTCAATGCTAAACTGAAAATCCTGGAGCATCGCCAGCAGAGAATTGCAGAGGTCCGGGCCAAGTATGAGTGGCTGATGAAGGAGCTGGAGACGACCAAACAGTATCTGATGCTGGATCCCAACAAATGGCTCAGTGAATGTAAGCCCAGGGCTCCTTTCTGTTTTTGTGACTGACGGGCTGGGCAGGTGGCCTCGGGTCTACAGCAGTGTCCATTGCCCGTTAGTTGGAGAGAGCTGGACTGAGCGAGTGATCCCCCTCTCCTGGGGGCAAGTGGGAGGGGCGGAGGGTAGCAAAACCTCCGCTGAACATTGCTCGGGCAGTATTATTTCTTATTGTGTCTCAGTTCAAAGCACCTGAAAATGAGATTTCCCCCCTCTGCATGTGGCATAAGATCACCCAGACATGAAAGCTGTGTTACAAGTCTGCTCCTAGGCCACAGAATCACCCTGTCTCTCTAGCCTGAAATAGACAAGAATTGATCGAGCTCTTAATAGGGTAGCTTGTACAATCCCAGAAAAGCCTCATAGAGAACCCAGAAAGCAAGGAAAACATTTTTGAGTGGGGGGTGGGGGGAAGAAAACCCAGCCACAGTGTGAGCTCTGTTTAATAGAAATTCCAGAAGGACAGTAACCATCTAATAACAATTCCCAACAATTGCACTCTCTTTGAAAGACAGAGTCAACTGTCTCTTATTTATTTGTTCCTGACCATTCTATTTGCTACAAAATAAAACTGAAATTGGTCCCAACTATTATACTGATATGGGAAACAATGCTGGAAGACGAAGTCTGTGGGGCAAAATACATCATTGGCATTAGAGCTCCCTGTAAGGCCCCTCCCTGTCGTCCCTGGCTGGGGGGGAGAGCCCGTAGGTGGGACTGGAGACCTAGGTTCGTGCTCCAGAGAAGCGGTTGAGATAGTACTGGGTGCAGTTACCAAGTGAAGGTGAATAAGAAGGTGGCAGGACGTGTCAGCCTCCTGGCTGTGCCCGGCCACCTTGTCCATAGGACTTAGGTGATGATGTCCCCTGTGAGTACCTCGCTGGGTTTCCGGGGCTTGTGGCCCATCTATGGGGCATCCTATACATTTCAGTCACAGTGTTTGTGGCTCTGACCACAGGCACACAGACCCGTTTGGACTCCAGCTTTTCTGTATTCAAGCTGTGGGACCTTGGGAAAGACACTTAGCCTCTCTGTGCCTTGATTTCATTATCTATAAAATCAAGAAAATAATGATGCTTACTTCATAGAGTGGTTGCAAGGAGGCAATCTGTTCTCATCAGTCAAGTGCTTAGGGCTCGGAGGAGTGTTCAGTATCTGTTTTTATTATCCCAAAGTTCAACCAAATGAAAGTTAGCAGGAGACCCCTCCTTCGTGCAGTGTGCATGGTGCACTGAGCCTTCCTCGCAGGGTGTGTCATCAGAGGCACTACAGTGGGGAGAGAGAGCCCGGAGGCATAAGTGTGGAGGCTTGTCCTTGCTTCTTTCCACCTGTGGACACCCTTTCCTTTTTTTTAGGGTCCCAGGGGCACCCATGCAGTCAGTTCCCCTTCATTTTTACTATTTGCATTCACATTTTATTTTTCAAGAGCTGTTTATGCCCAAGGCAGCCTTGAACATTTTCTCCATCTCACAAAGTCCTGTTTTTTCCCAGGCTGGGAATAAGCTTAAGCATCAATGCCGCGTGTTTAGATGCTTCAGGGATGCAGTCGCTTCCTCCTTGTCTTTGTGGATGTCAAAAATCAGCCAGTTTTTGATGTCGAGAAAGGGAACGAACAGAAAGCTAGATGAAAGGGGAAGTACGGATTATTGTTTCTTTGAGAAGAATTGAAAACAAGAATGAAAAAAACAATCAATGAGGCTGACTATTCCCTGCGGTTAGGGGGCAGGGCGCCTGCACAAAAATGCACAGGCCGGGATCTACTTACATTCCCCAGTTCTGATGCCACGTTCAAGGTGATCCAGTGATGTAGCTGGATGTAATCACACTACAGTGGGTTTTTATGCTTTTTAGAAAATATCAGACTGGTATTTAGGTCTCCTTTCAGCTCTCGTCCTGATTAGCTGTGTCACCGTGAGCACATGGCCTCACTGTGCAGCCCTCAGGGAAGTCATCTGTAAAAAGAAGCTTCCATTGCAGTCTCTGATGTTTCCACGGTACGTGGAGTCACATCCACTACCATTTTCATTCACAGCAGCTCAAGGTAGGTAGGGTAGGAATCATGACTGTCATGTGACTTTTCAGGACACTATCCACAGAGTGGCCAGGCTGGGAATTAAATGCAAGTCTCCTGCCTTGGGTCCCGTGGCCATCCCACCACCCTGGGCTGTGGTCCTCCTGGTACTGAACCAGGCAGCCCACCCCTCTGCCCACCCCAGATACCTGCTCTCTGGGAATTGAAGGGCATAGGCATTGCACTCTCGAACATCAGGAAGATTGTTCAGTCTCATCTTGTCTTCAGAGTTGAAAGAATCTTTTTTTTTTTGAGATGGCACCTCAAGCTATCCCCCTGGGTAGAGTGCCATGGCATCACAGCTCATAGCAACCTCCAACTCCTGGGCTCAAGCGAGTCTCCTGCCTCCGCCTCCCAAGTAGCTGGGACCACAGGTGCCCGCCACAACGCCCGGCCTTTTTTGGGCAACCATCATTGTTGTTTGGCGGGCGCGGGCTGGGGATTCGAACCCGCCACCTTAGGTGTACATGGCTGGCGCCTTAGCCGACTGAGCCACAGGCGCCGAGCTGAAAGAATCTTAATATACATTTTGCTTATCATCTTTCCCAAGTCACCAGTGAGTTGGAGAGACTGAATGAGAAAGTGCCGAGTGCCAGGATCAGTTTCTCAGCCTGAAGGGCTTAAAGGAATAACCAGAGAGAAATAGCCTTTGAGATGAGGAGGCAGGGGATAAATGGCACTCAAGGGAGATCCCCCAAAAGGCAAGCGTTCTCCCCATCTCAGTTTGAAGACCGGCTTACTTTGTGGTTAATAAAAAAATAACGGGACAAGCCAGTAGTGTGTCTCACAGCCGTAATCCTAATACTCTGGGAGGACAGGCGGGAGAATCGCTTGAGTTCAGGAGTTTGAGACCAGCCTGAGCAAGACCTCGACTGTACTAAAACTAGAATAGAATTAGCCAGGCATGGTGCATGCCTAGAGTCCCAGTTACCCAGGAGGCCGAGGCAGGGGGGTACTTCAGCCCAGGAGTTTGAGGTTGCTGTGACCTACAGTGATGCCACTGCACTCTACCCAGGGCAACACAGCAAGACTCTAGCTCAGTAATAATAAGCAAGAGAGCCTTTCTCCAATCGTGTGATGGAGATGGCAGAGGTGGGGGAGCCAGAATGTCACCTTATTCCTCAATAGACTCTTGACAAAATGCTAAGGATCTAAGCAAGGTGTGAGCATGGGTGCTGCCTGGCACAGGCAAACTCAGAACTCTGGATCAAGGCGGAGCCGTGGGGACGGCCACGGTGGTCCTACCACGCAGCTGTTTCCTACCCCGTTTGCCCCAGTTCTTACCAAGCCCCTCCTCTTTTGCAGTTGACTTGGAGCAGGTTTTGGAGCTGGATTCCCTGGAGTACCTGGAGGCGCTCGAGTGTGTGACGGAGCGCCTGGAGAGCCGCGTCAACTTCTGCAAGGCGCACCTCATGATGATCACCTGCTTTGACATCACCTCCAGGCGCCGGTAGAGAGCAGGGCCCCGTCCGAGCGGGCTCTCCCTCCCCAGGACTTCACAGAGACATCGTAGGCCCCCAGTCTTCTTTGCTGGTGGCATCGGCTACAATGAATGAGGATGAAGGTTGGTGGCAGGTCTGGAGTGAGCGTTGAGCGGAAGGCGATTTTTCTTTGATTTTCTGTAGGAAAGGTGCAAATGCCAAACACCCACGGAAGGAGAAAATGATGGAAGCCCAAGGGATGTCGCAGCCCCAGGAGACTGAGAAAGCACTTTGAGGAACTGTAAAGACGTTGTTTGTACATAAGAACTGCTGGCAAAAGAAGCCTCACTCTTCTCTGGCTTTTGGGAGGAAGGGGGAGGTGGACGTAAGATTGCTGTGGAAAGTGAACACAAAACAACAACAAAAGGACCCAGAATGACTGATTAAGTGCCTTGCAAATCTTATTAGCCAAACATGTATGTTCATACTTTTCTCGTGTACAGATGGTGCTAGTCAAGATGAAAACATCAAAACAAAAAAGAAAACCGCATTTTTGAAATGTATTTACAGCTCGTTTTCTCTTGGTGTCCTATTTCTGACTTGCTGTTTCTAAGTAAGTTGTGTTTGTAGAGAGATTTCCTAATCGGTATTGCATATGAATAAATGTTCACTGTCTCTCCTGGTTACTCTGGTAAGGCCACTTACCCAGAACATAAAGACTTCATCAGCACACGCCCCTGCGTGTTTCCAAGGAAGGTTTGGAGAAGCGGGTGACAGCCGCTGCCACCTCCCATGAGCAGCACAGCTGGGGCACACTCTGAAAGTTGACCGTGGAGCAGGTGCGCGGGAGCTTTAGAGAAGGGGAGAGAAGACAGGATTGGCATCTTTAAGGGCAAAGGAGTCCTTTGCAGCCTGGGCCCTGCCTTCTTGTAGGTAGGCTGTTGGAACTGTATACAGGTCCAAGTTCTCAGACACATACCTGGTTTCCTTGACCCACAAATCCAGGGTTCTCATGGCCCTTACAACATTTTCATTCCAAAGACTCTGGATTGAAAGCTTGAACTAATTCAAAAGAGCCATATCAGTTTTCTAGTTTTGTGAATTTAATTGGGGAGATTTTTCCCAGTTTAGAGGCCTGCTCAGAGATTCCAACTATAGGAAATTAGAACAAGAAAGATTCCTGACACTACAGAACTTTTTTTGCTGTCCAGAGTACTGCTTGAAAGCAAGAATTTCAGCTCTCCCATGTCCCAATGCCTCTATACAAGGAGGGGACAAGACTTGTCCCTTCAAGCTTGGCACCCAAAGGCAAAGAGAGGTTCCCCACTTAAATCCTACAGCCCTAGATAGGCAGAACATAGGGTTTGTTGAGCACAATGGCTAGGCTGGCTTCCAGGACCATGGACCTCATACTCAAAATTCTGATGTTCAGCCCTGTAACATTTCTCTTAGGGATTATTTTACTCATTTTAGTGATAGAAACCCGAGGCACAAACTGGTTAAGGGATTTGCCTGGTGGCTGCTGTGGGCCACACAGGATCCAAGAATCCTCCCACTGTCCAGATGTGGCCTCTTCTCATCGATGCACCTGCCCGGGGGTCTGGACAGTGTACCGATCTCTTCTGCCCTCAAATGCATCTAAAGGTCAGGAGCCCATTTCCAGGCTGGGCTGTCCCCACTAACTCTTCAGCCCCAGGTGCTCCCCAAGCAAAAATAACCTTTGCATTTCTTGGTCAATGTACCTCTGGACACCTAAGACCCTTTCCTATGAGCCAAACTTAGTAACTGGGAACTAAAATCACATGAGCTTCACAGTACCTAATCCTTTATCATAAGAATGGGCTCAGATGGTCCTGCTGGCTGGTGGGTTTTGGAAGTCAGCCCCAGAGACCAGAGCCAGCTTCATGGGTCACAAGCTCAGGTTTGCACTTTCCGTAAACGTCTGCACCTATGCAAAGGTGTACGCAGGAGACATACCCAACTCTCCCAGCCGAACAGGCAAAAATATGATGAAAGGCTACTCTGGAATGGATCATTCCCCTCTATGCATGCCCCAGACCTAACAAGTTGTTGCCTTGGAAAGCAGAACCTCCCCCATCTCCTGAACCTCAACCCCATTCTGCAGGAGTCTGGTAACTCTGGGCTCACTGCTGGCCTCACAGCACTTACAGGAGTGGGCTGGACAATGGTAGGCGTGGGAGGTTCTGGACCCAAAGGGAGGCCAGTCCTTTCAGTTTGCCTCTTGGCATCCCTTTTGGTTGCTGATTTGAAAGAAACCACTTCATGAAAAGCCTTTAATTTGGGGATTTTCATAGGTGAGTATTATGTGGGGGAGTTGTTGGAAACAAATTCATTAGATTGACCATCAGTGAGCTGGCCTGTTGCCCCTGCTGTGTCCTCCCCTGAGGCTGCCCGCCATGCTCACTGACATCCTTAGCAGAACCACGACAGAGCCTAGTGCCCTTCCTGGGACCATCTACGACAGCGGTTCTTAACCTATGGGTCGTGCATTTGACGATATGATGTGCTTATTGCTGGCCCCGGCTACAAATTATCTACATAGATGATGACCTCTAGGTGCAAAGGAAGGCGGTCTGGTCAACTACAATGAAGCAGGCCTAATAATCAACAAATACCTCCCATAGCGACCAGGTCTCCTTTTAGCTTGGTGACAAGGAGCATGCTGAAGCCCCCATTTCTATTTCATCATCCACAGATGAAAGGACAAATACTCATTTGAAGTTGTCACTTTGATGAGGAGGCCTTAATTCTTTGTGTAAAATCTGTCCCCCTGCCCCCCATGCTGTTCTAAATGGCAGCATTAGCAGCAGAGCAAAACTAAGATTCAGAAAAGGGGAACAGCGAGGTTTCCTGGGAGTAATCCGTGCTGCACTTGGCGGTGGTGTTCCATGCTGAGCCGGAGGGATACCGTGCTTCAATCCGGGCTTCCACCCCCCACCTGAGAGCCACAGACCTTAATCTTCTTGTCCTTGAATCTCCCCATACATCAAGGGATGCTGTGTCTAAACTTTTCTCTCTTCCAGATTTGAAATCAGAACACTCCACCTGTTGTTTCATCTCCACTTGCCCTTCTGCACTTGGGGGGACCTGAGGTGAGATGCAGACATGGTCCCATCTTGATGTGGTAGGGGCAGAGGGAGTGCTCATACATGAAACCCCAAGCAGACCCCTCACATTTGGAGCTGGGATAAGAAGCCAGGCAGGAGGAATCTTGTCCAGCCTGTCATAAATTAGCCATAACCTTGAAATCTAATGTGTTCCCGTAGGCAAGGCAGTGACTTACAGATCACCACGTATCACAGTGTAGGGTGCTGGTTCAAAGTGCTCAGACCTGCTGCTCGGAATTCTCTTCACCTGTTAAGGAAAAACACAAGTATGCCTATGTGGGCATATTATGTCATGTCCTTGCAAACTAGCTACCACCTTTGGGCTTCCTCACGTGTTACGTGTAAAAGCAGCCGCCTGCCCCTGACTTTTTGGGGTAGACACAAGGCTGGCAAGAGCCCCAAAATTTGTTCCACACAAACACAGTTGTCTGTGTCGTAGCCACTGCTGATCTGCAGTCAGACCTTCCAAAATGGCACACTCAATGTTCTTACAGTTCTTATTCCAAAAGCATTTTAGACCATGAGAGAAATGACTTAAAGACAAGTTGATGTCAAAATTGAAAATGGGAGAATTCCTGCATTATCATTCTTTCCCGCTGGACTATTTGCCCATTCTTTGAGCATACCCAGAAAGATTTCCTCACTTGTAAAGGCAATGAATAGTAAGCCCTCAAACGATGCCAGAAAGAAACAGGTGGAAGGCCCTTCCATTGCCACTGCCCCTGGGACCTCCTCAACACCAGGCACACGGCTCAGCTTTCTACCATGTAAGGGCGCTGTTCTTCCAGGCGGGGAGGAAGGGTCCGCACGGCCCACTTTTCTCTAATCACAGGGAAGGAAGCCCAGCAACTCAGTGTCATTGACACAACTAGTAAATAGGTCTAAAATTTGGAGGAGAGGGGGACAGATGGTATAGGAATATAGTGTTCCTTTAGATTTTAACATCTCTCCCTTTTCAGAAAACATCTGTCAACATTTATAGGTAAAAACTCATAATTATCACTTAGCAGCCAGGCACAGTGGCTCACATCAGTAATCCCAGCACTTTGGGAGGCCCAGGAGGGAGGAAGCTTGAGGCCAGAAGTTCAAAATTAGCCTGAGCAAGGAAAGATTTCCCTTCCTAAAAAAAAAAAAAAAAAAAAAGATAGCCAGGCGTGATAACACGTCCCTGTAGTCCAAAAGCCTGAGGCAGGAGGATTGCTCAAGCCCAGGAGTTTGAGGTTACATACAGTGACCTATAATGACACCATTCTACTCTAGCCTGGGTGAAGACCAAGATCCCATATTAAAAAAAAAAAAAAATACACCAAAAACATCATTTAGCAATCTTCCTGACAAAATATTTTAAAATTAGAACCTGTTCATTATTTCAATAATAAAAGCACAATTTCAATTTAAAAGATACCATTGTTTTTTAAGCTCATCTTATTCACAAATATTTGAAAATTCCTAGAAGCTAACTGATGCCTCCCTAAACACACACATTCTGCTCCTGGGTGCCCCTACTCAGAACCTGAGATGATGTCATGATATCACACAGAGTGGTGGGGCCTGAGACAGTATCAAACCTTCATTGCCTACAATTACTATTCTCTAACCGCAGTTGTTCCCAGTGTCCACGTGTGTAGAGGTGAGTACTGAGAAACCGGCACTAACACATCTATTTATGTAGGTGGACAAATTACCTCCAGAACTAAAACGGGCTCATTCCTTCTTCCCGTCCCCCGACCACTGCTAACATCCCACATTGTCATACTCGATTTATGAAGAAGTTATAACTTATTTGCAAACTCAGGACGTTATTTCATGGCATTGCTTATGTTTCGTAATTTATGTCGGTTGGAAATGTTATCCGAGAGCTACTCCTTGAAGTGTGGGTCTGGGAGGTCGGTCTGTGGCCATGTCTTTGTCTGTGTTTTGCTCATTCAGGCAACGTCTATTGTAGAGACATGGGCTGGGGGGAAGAAAGGATAGGAATTAGGGTCCAATCCTTGTAGTGCAGGGCCTGGTTCCAAAGTCTACATTGTTCCTATAGCAAGTAGCAAAGGGGATGAGATCCCTGCGTTTTGAATTTGACAATGATGAGCTTGGAAATCGGCCTCCACAGGCCTGTGTGGAAGAGGATCCAGCCTCTCCCTGCTGGTTCAGCACTAAATTTCTGAGAAAAGTGCAGACGGGATTAGGCCCCTCCATTTCCGTAAGACTCCCACCCACTCCCTGGTGCTACTGGACAGGATCTGAGAAAGCAGGCCGAGCCCTTACCTTGGATAGATACATATGGCAACCGCTTTAACTGGAGAAACCAACGCACTTTAGTAAGTCTTACAGCCAACCCATAATACTCAAGGCCTCTTGTCCCCTTGCTGGATCCCTGAGAGGCAGGAGGTGCTGGGGTCAGTCTCATTTGAGAGGCAGCTAAACCTAAGAGCAAAAGCCTTGAGCTAGGCGCGTGGATGCGGGGCTGCCAGGCCTGGCTCTGGTCACTGGCGGTGCAACCTTGGGTGAGTCTCTTGACTCTGCTGGGTCTCAGGATCCCCGTGGAAGGTTGGGGGTCGTGATAGCTGCCCGTTCAGGATAGTGTAAAGTGACATAATTGATGGGAGTGCTTTGAAGAAAGCAAAACTCTGTATAGGAGCTCGGGAAGATCCCGTAGAGATGAAGAAACTGAAGTCAAGCTCGACTGGCCTGAGTGCATAGTGCTTAACCGTGTCGGACTCTTCCCATCAGGTCACGCTGCACCAGGTGTGTGTAGACAGGGACACGCACAGCATTCCTCTGTGCTAATGTGGGGGTTTAGCCGTGGCTACATGTATACAGGCGGTGTGTGACACGGTGCAAGAGCCTAGGACAGAAAGCCTGAGTTCTGATTCCAGCTTTGACAGTGGTTCCACAGCCTTGGGGTCATGACCTAACCTCTCTGGAGCTCCCTTTGCTAATCTGTAAAATGAGAACATTGTGCTCGGTGATCTTTGTGATTCCTTCAAGCTCTGGCTCTCTGGTTCTGTGACTAGTAATGTATGTATGTGTATATATAAATACGCTTCTCTGTAGAAACAGGCCCATCTGGAAATTGAAGTCAAGGCCTGCCCAAGTGCATTTATTGTGTCAGGAACAGCAAATTCACAGAGAAATTCCCAAAATGCAATTGTAGTACCTAATGTCAATTTAAAACCACCGTTTAACCAGTGAAGAAGATTGGTGCCATTTTAAAAATTAAGTTCTTAGTTCCCAAGTGTACACTGTTAAAAAATTTTAATGATGCTCATTTGTTAAACTCGGAAGTTCAACTATGCTGTCCTTGGGCAGGTCCCAAAAGCCTCTTTGCAGGCTATTTTTTGTGTATGGGCTTTACATAGCTATATAAAAGTTAACTGTTGGCTTGATCATGAGAAATACGAGCAGGCTCCCTGGAGAACAGTCCAGAAAAAAAAAAAAAAGAGTTCTATTTCTCACAGACTGGTGACATGAATCCATTAAGCTGTGTGCCATTTCCAGTGTGAAGACATTGTGTGCTGGCTATGATCTCTGACTTTTTGTGGCATATGAGGTGTAAAATGTTGTCAAAACAGAATCTGGTGTTTAAAAGAATCGAACTATGGTGGCATTAAATGTTCACTTTTACTCCCCCGGAGTTGTGAATTCCTCTTTATCCAGTTTAACTTTCTATACACAGGAGAAGGCAAATCAAGGCCTGGGGGTGGGTTCCGCTCACTAGAGCACGTCTCAGCCAAGGCCTGCCCCTCAGGACTTCCAGGGGTGAGGCCTGCCTCGTGCCCTTTGGGGCCTCCGCAAGGGCAGAAGCTCAGTGAGTGGTGTTTCAAGTCTCAACCCTAGAATTGTTCTCCCCGCCTGAGAGTCAGACCTGGGCCAGTGATCTCACACACACACAGTGCTGAGAAGTTGGTGTTGATGGAGTATTTTTTTGTCAGCCTCCCTCAGCCAGTGTCTCTGGGGCGCACATGACATAAGGGCATTGCTGTCACTCCAGACTGCCTGGGCCTGGGTGCTTGCCTCAGCTGAAACTGGTTGCATTCAGGCAAGAAAGCAAAAACAGAGCAGAACTGGAAAAGGTCCCCAAGGGTCCCGTTCCCCCCAAGGACAATCCCTCTCCCTGCACTGGAGACTGGTCCCCCGGCAGCAGTAAGGCACTTGCCTAGACGTTGGTCCCACAGCTCTGCAATCAACCGAGTGCTCCACAGTCCCGAGACACTGGGGCTGGGCAGCCACTCAGAGCAAATGCGCACTGTCCTCCCGGCAAGGCCCGGCTCTGAATCCCATCTCCTGCTCTGCTCAGCCCTGGACACACCTCCTGGTCCCCATGCTTTTCTTTTCCCCAAGGCCTCAGCCAGAACTTCTGGGGCTCTTTCTGAGTTGCCAGAACAGAAGCCATAAGTTAAGAAACTGTAAGTGTTTTCTAAACAAGATGCCTTCGACTACAGGAGCATCTGAAGGTGCTGCCTGACCATTCCCTTTGGGAAGCGGGACAGAGGCGGCCTCCAGAGTCACTTCTGATGCCCTCACTGCTCCCAGCCACAGCCGCTACTCAGGTCCCTGCTGGTCTGGTGGGAAGGGCGTGTGCCCTGTGATTGTCAGAAGCAACTTCTCATCAGGGAAGAACTATCCAAGTATAGAATCTTAAACGTATTTGTCTCTCAAGCCATTGAACCCTCAAGCTTGTTAACGTTACCTCTATTCTTTCCATCCTTGTGGATCCTGTCTTTTTGTCTCAGAGAGGACATGCTCCAGGCCCTCCATGGCCGTTCTGTCTACCAAGGACCATATGCCCACGGCCAGATGCCTCTGCAACTGGAAGGACATAAAAACAAAGCAAGATGACACCTCTGTGTAGCAATAGCAGGTCAGGTGACACCCGTATCTGGATGAAGAAAATGCCTGTGCGTCCCTTCAGGGCCTGCCACCATGCCCAATGCTTCCACTTGCCCTTCTAGGGGAAGGTATTGCTCTAGAAAACTCTTAGGAACACACAGAGCAGGTGGAGGGCAAGAGTGCTGACCTGTCAGTGGCAGCGGCCCCTTGAACACACATGGGTGCCTCTGGTTCTTCAGTATCCCCAGCATCTAGAACAGAGCCTGGAACATTGTGGGTGCTCAACCAAGACAAGCTGAATGAGTGAGTGAGTCCTCAACCAACTCTGGGAGAAGAGGCAACAGCAACAAGAACAAAACCTGGGCAGGAATCCGCCAACATTTCAGACTTCGCCTGACAAAAGGAGCAAAGGCCGGCAGTGGCCAGTCCTCCCCTGGCACCCCGTGAGGGGGGGACCCCAACCCTGTGCCTACACCCTTGGCTTAGTATACACACAGCCTAACTCTCCAACCACAGCCCAGCCTTGGCCTTCAGGCCTCCCAAAACATGTTTCGAAGAGAAAAAGGAGTGGTGCTCACACACCTGGATTCCTGCCCAACATTTATAAAGTGATCATTGGGTAAACGCTTCCTGGGCACCACGTGCGCTGTCCCAGACTCCTGCTTGCTGCTGATGAGGAAAACAGATTCTGGGCTTCAAGAATCAGCGGAGGTGGCAGGCCTGGCTGGCACACAGAAACCCTGCTGCAAACAGGAAAATGTGCTCCCGCCGCTCCACGCAGGGTGCAGCCTCTCCTGCCAACCCCAGCCAGACCCCTTTCCTCAAGTTCCCACCCATGGGGCCTCACCCCCAGAAGAGTCTTCTTAGGCAGGAGCTTGACAGGGTGAGGAGGGGGGAGGGAAGGGGAGAGAGGCAGTGTCACCTGCAAGTCACTTGTTTTCTCCTGTAGCAGTTCATTGTTCCCTCACTCCCCCGTCTCTCCCCAGGCCTCGGGCTCTGAGGCCACCTCCCTGGACGTAGGTGAACAACCACAGGTGCCTACTTCTAGTTCTTTGAGGCATCTCCATATTTCTTTCCATAATGGCTGCACCAGTTTGCAGTCCCACCAACCGTGCATTCCAGTCCCCACTCCAAGTAACCGCGCCAGCATCTGCGGCTGTGGGACCTGGTGATGTGTACGATGTACGGTTGAATGGCACACTTCCTGGGTGAAGGACACAACTACAACTTGGATTTTCCCTTCCAAACACAGACGATGAAACCTGATCCAATGTAACCTCCTATTAATCAGAAATTTAAAAAAATAAACAAAAACAAAACACAAACGAAAGCGTTGTTGTCAGAAAAAACAAACTGCATTTGCCAAGAGGGCAGGAAGAGCACACTGCAGGACGCTAGATGTCTAAGAGGCTGGGGTGGGGTGGATTGTCCCTGGGCGGCCCTGGGAAGGTGCCCCAGAGGCCTCCTTGCCACCACCCCGAGGACGCTGCTGTGGGGCTCACCCACACACAGCATAAGCCACACTGCCTGCGTTTTTCATCTTTACAATTATTTAATTGCCCTCCCTCATCCTCTCCTCCCTTTGCCCCACCTGGTAGGTGCTCGGAAGGAAAATTCACGGGCTTCATGCCAGACCACAAAGATCTACAAGTCCCAAGATCCCTAAAGATTCAGTGAGAGAAAGATCTTTTTTTAAACGGACTTCGAAAAGCTGGATATTCGAACTAAAAATTCAGGCTCACCCTACAGAGAGCCCCTGTTATATCTTACAGATACACACACACGCACCTTTATGCATTTTGGATCGTCCCGGACATGACCTTTGGCATAAGTTCTCCCCTTAATAACCCTGCCCTGTTCATTTATGTCCCCAGTCCGTCTGTGTGCTCGGACAACATGACTGTCAATGGCTGCAGAACATGTTCCATCATGTAGATTGACTGTCATTTATGTCCTGCTGGTCCCTGTTCTTGGATCTGGAGATTACTGCACTTTTTCACCATTATCGGTATCATCAATTACACCATAATAAACATGTTGAACATAAATCTCTTTCTTACCCCTCTGACAAGTCCCTAAATTTCTAGAAATGGAATAGTTGTAACAAGAGGAATAAAACATCATATGAGGTCTCACAATTAAGGCTGTGAACTTGCCATCAGGGGCTTACACTGGCAGAACAGCACAAACAGCCCGGTAAGGGTTCCTAACCCTGGTCCGTCAGCATCTCAAAGCCGTGTTCAGGCCCATGTGTGGTGGTGTCCTGCTAAACGGCACTGATTGTTTTTGTGTGCCATCAGAGAATGTCAGAACTTGAGTTAGAGCAATGAACAAACGTTCAATTTCTTATTAAACTTGCCAAGAGTGGAAGTGAAATCAGGGACATGTTAGTCCAAGTTTATGGGGATGATGACATGAAGAAAATGACAGTGGACAAATAGGTTAAATGTATTTCAGAGGAGAGAGAAAGCATCACTTATCAGGAGAGGTCAGCGTGGCCAGTAACAAGCGGAACTGATTAAAACATCACAAATATTCATTGAATTGTGTGTTGAAATTGTCGGCTGACTGTGAGACGCATAGCAGACCAAGTCACCATCAACAGAAAGAGGAAAATCTTGTCATGGGGAAGGTTTGTGCAACCCCCCGGGGGAAGGTCTCAACTACAACTTGAACTTTCCCTAAGACACACAAACAATGTAATCTAATCATTTGTACCCTTATATTAATCTGAAATAAATATTTGGGGGAACATTTCTTATTAATTTTGTTGTTTACGATCCTATTACCAATAAAATATATATTTCCTGTTTTTTAGCTAATTACTTAGAGATACAAAGCAGAGGTTCATTTTTTGTTTTTATACTTTCATTGTTAATTGACATAATTGTATATATGTATTTATGGGGTGAAATGTGATGTTATGGTATATGTATATAATGTAAAATGATTAGTCTAGTGCATCGATTATCAAAAAAAAAAGGTGTGTGCAAAAACAGTCCTGAAGGAGCTCACCAATGAACAAAAGCAAAGAGCTCACTCAGCACTGTCTGTGAGGGAGTTTTTAGCCAGTAATTACATAACGGTATTGGAACACCCTCCCTACTCACCTAATCTGGCCCACAATGGCTTTCTTCTTTACCCAAAGATAAAGGATGACATTTTGATGACCTTCAGGACATCAAGGGTAATATGATCACAGCTACGATGGTCATTCTAGAAAGAATTCCAAAATTCTTGAAGGCTGGCATCAGTGTATAGCTTCCCAAGGGGGGTACCTTGAAGGCGACTGTAGTGATAGTCAGCTGGGAGGTATGTGGCACCTTGTCTAGGATGAGTTTACGAACTTAATTGTTAGACCTCATAAGGCTATGCGCACGCATTCAGAGTGGCCAGGCGTTTAACTGTCCAGCCTGAATGGTGATTAGAAGCCGATCCTGTCATCTCTGCCCTCCTTTACTGCACCGTTCACTCACCAATCCCTGGGGAGATCCGAGGCCCAGCAGTGCCCTCCCATCAGGGGCACCAAGTCCTTTGCTCCTTTGTACGTTACATAGGATGGATTTGGCTTCTGAAGAGCAGACACTCTTTCCATGGCCTTCTGCGGCTAGCAATGCTGGGCACAAAATAGGGTTAAGATACAGAGGGCATCAGTGAAGCTATTAAAGGGAAGAGCGTTTTATATACAGTCTGGGGACCCCAGATTTTAGAAATGCTTCTCGGGGGATTCTGACCTGCATCTCAGCTCCTGCTGAGAGCTCTCGGCTGAGGAGTCACAGTCAAAGCCTGGGTGCTGGCTTAAGAAATGCAGCTTGCAGTTGACTTGGAGGGAGTCTCTGAATGTCTCTGGGCTCTGATGCCCGTTCTGGGGACGGGAGGAGCTCTGTGAGCAGCAGATCCTAACACGGGAATGTGCTCAGC
>CAUYQV010101536.1:0-12553 GCA_963574575.1 Galagoides demidoff
GCGGGTGCCTGTGGTCCCAGCTACTTGGGAGGCAGAGGCAGGAGACTCGCTTGAGCCCAGGAGTTGGAGGTTGCTATGAGCTGTGATGCATGGCACTCTACCCAGGGGGATAGCTTGAGGCTCTGTCTCAAAAAAAAAAAAGAGGTCCTCCTGCCTTAGCCACTCAGATAGCTGGGACTACAGGCATACACCAAATTACCATGCCCTGGTAATTTTTCTTATTTTGGGGGTAGATATGGGGTCTCACTATGTTGCCTACACTGGTCTTGAGCTTCTGGGCTCAAGTGATCCTCTTGCCTCAGCCTCCCAAAGTGCTATTGTTACCAGTTACTGTTAATCTGAAGGGCCATTTCATGAAGGACACTGCTGGTCAGGCCCTAACAAGGCCAAGTGAGCCTACGTGCTAATATCTGGAGATTGTTTATTCACTTCCAAGTCCTACTGTCATAGATAAGTTGGGGAAGTGGACTCCATGGTACCGGTCAAAGACTCAGGACACTATGTGCACCCAGTGGAGTGTTGATTACTATAAATTTAGTCTAGAGTAAAAATGCTTTGAAAATATAACCACTTTAAGCTAGGAAGATATTGGCCAGGCGTGGTGGCTCATGCCAGTAATCCTAGCAATCTGGGAGGCCGAGGTGGGTGGATTGCCCTGAGCTCAGAGGTTCGAGACTGACCTGAGCCAGAATAAGACACCATCTCTACCAAAAAAAAAAAAAAAAAAAAAAAGCCAGGTATTGTGGCGGGCACCTGTAGTCCCAGCGACTTAGGAGGCTGAGGCAAGAGAATCTCTTAAACCTAAGAGTTGGAGTTGCTGTGAGCTTTGATGTTACGGCACTCTACCAAGGGCCACAAAGTGAGACTCTGTCTCAACAAAAAAAAAATAATAATAAATAAATAAATTTAGGAAGATATTGTATAACCTTGTAACCTATGAGAGAAAATCTATTTGACATATATTGTGATGAGTAATAACATTAGTGATGTTTACTTTTACTGTAAGAATAAAAAGTAACAAAGGAAAGAGGAGGACATAACAGATCTTTGGGGAGATGTCTCTGCTGCCCTTCAAAATTGCTGACTTTTCTGTAAGTAAAAGTGAAACTGTTGATCTCTCATCCACTTCTCTGTTGACTGGCTTGAGTGACAGGCAAATGGACTCCTTGGTCCATCAACACTAGAATTACAGGTATGAGCCACCTTGCCCAGCCTATCTTTATATTTAAAATACGTTTCTCATAGGCATTTAGTTGGGTCTTGATTTTTTAAATTTAATCTGACAAAGTGTGCCTTTTGAGTGTATAGAGTAGATCATGCATATTGTATGTAATTATCAACCTGGTTAGGTTTGAGTCTATCATTTTGCTATTCATTTTCTATTTGTTCCAACGGTTCCTTTGCCTCTTTTTCTGCTGTCTTTTAGAGATGATTCCATCTTTTTATAATGAGTCCGTGGTATCTCCATTGTTGACCTGTGAACTTTGCTATTTTAGTGGTTGCTTTAGGCTTTAGGTAAACATATTTAACTTACCATAGCCTACTTTCAAGTAAAATTATACCACTTTATGTATTGTACAAGAACCTACAATGGGGACAGCACCTGTGGCTCAGTGGGTAGGACGCAGGCCCCATATACCGAGGGTGGTGGGTTCAAACCCGGCCCTGGCCAAACTGCAACAAAAAAATAGCTGGGCATTGTCGTGGGCACCTGTAGTCCCACCTACTAGGGAGGCTGAGACAAGAGAGTCACCTAAGCCCAGGAGTTGGAGGTTGCTGTGAGTTGTGTGACACCACAGCACTCTATTGAGGGTGATAAAGTGAAACTGTGTCTCTACAAAATAAATAAATAAATAAAATCTTAAATACAAAAGAACCTACAATATACACTTCCACTTCTCCCTCCTAAGAGTTATACATTGTTTTTGTTTTTTTGTTTTTTTGAGACAGAGCCTTAAGCTATCCCCCTGGGTAGAGTGCTGTGACATCACAGCTCACAAGCAACCTCCAACTCCTGGGCTCAAGCAAGTCTCCTGCCTCAGCCTCCCAAGTAGCTGGGACCACAGGCTCCCACCACAATGCCCGGCTATTTTTTTGGTTGCAGCCATCATTGTTGTTTTGGCAGGCCCAGGCTGGATTTGAACCCGCCACCTTAGGTGTATGTGGCTGGCGCCTTAGCCACTTGAGCCACAGGTGCTGAGCCAGAGTTATACTATTGTTGTCATACATCTTACTTTTACATATATTACAAACCCCATAGTGCATCATCATCATCATTATTATATATATATTTTTTTGCAGTTTTTGGCCAGGGTCGGGTTTGAACCTGCCGCCTTCCATATATGAGGCTGTCACCTTACTTGTTTTAGCCACAGGTGCTGCCCTATCATTATTATTATTTTTTAACAGAGAATTATCTTTTTTAATTTTCAGATTAATATGAAAGCACAGACAATTAGGTTACATTGTTTGCATTTGTTAGGTAAAGTGCAAGTTGTAGTTTAAAGTGCAAGTTGTAGTTGAGTTCTTCACCGAGGAGGTGTGCCATATACCCATACATTGTGCCTGTTAGGTGAGAGCTTTCCAATACCCTTCCCTTTTTTCTCTCTCCCCTCCTATGTCCCTCTCCCCCCAGTTGATTTTAATTATATTTTTCTCTGGTGTGGGCTTGTAGGTGTTCATCTGCTGGTTTCATATTAGTATTGAATACATTGGATATTTCCTTTTCCATTCTTGCAATACCTTACTAAGGAGAATGTTCTTCAGCTCCATCCAGGTTAATACAAAAGATGTAAAGTCTCCATCTTTGTTATGGCTGAAAAGTATTCCATGGCATACATATACCACAGTTTTGTTTTGTTTCATTTTGTTTTGAGACACAGCCTCACTCTGTTGCCCTGCGTAGTGCCATGGCTCACAGAAACCTCAAACTCTTGGGCTCAAGTGATCCTCTTGCCTCAGCCTCTGAAGTAGCTGTGACTACGGGTGCTTGTCACAATGCCCGGCTAGTGTTTTTCTATTTTTAGTAGACGGTATCTCACTCTTCCTTAGGCTAGTCTCAAACTCCTGAGCTCAAGCAATCCACCAGCCTCGGCCTCCCAGAGAGCTGGGATTACAGGCATGAGCTACCATGATTGGTCTTATACCACAGTTTATTAATTAATTCATGGGTCGATGGACACTTGGGTAGTTTTCACATCTTTGGAATTGTGAACTGAGCTGCAATAAACATTCTAGTACAAATGTCCTAATGGTAAACTGATTTTTTCTCTTCTGGGTAGGTACCTAGTAATGGGATTGCAGGATTAAATGGAAGTCTACTTTTAGCTCTTTGAGGATACTTCTCTCCAAGGATGCTGTATTAGTTTGCAATCCCACCAACAGTGTAAAAGTGTTCCCTTCTCTCCATAACCACACCAGCTACCATCCGCAGCTTTGGGACTTTGTGATGGGGGCTATTCTTACTGGGGTTAGGTGATATCTTGTGGTTTTGCATTTCTCTCATGACTAGGGACAATGATCATTTTTTCATGTGTTTCTTGGCCATTCATCAGTCTTTGGAGAAGGTTCTTTTCCTGTCTCTTGCTCAGTGGTAAGTGGGATTGTTCTTTTTTTGTTGATTAGTTTGAGTTCTCTGTTGATTCTGGTTACCAGCCCCTTGTCAGATTTGTAACATGCAAATTCTTCAGATACCTAAAAGCATCTTTATTTCTCCTTTATAAAAAGTTAAGTTTTCTAGAATTAAACTTTCTATTTTTAGAACATTATATATTCATGTTTAGCTGTAAGAAATAATAGATCTGCAAACCCTTTGTCAAATTTTTCCCAGTAATAGTACTATAGTAACAGTAATTTAATAATTAAATAGTAATTTTCCAGTAATTGTACTATAGTACAATATTATACATGATCTCAGCTCAAGGAGTCTACTAGTCTACTGATCATAGAGCTTACCCTGTTTATTTCCCATTTATATTGTCTGGGATTTTTTGTTTGTTTCAGACAGAGAATTAAATATGATTTCTGTTACTTCACTTTGGCTGGAAGCAGCAGTGCCTGTTTCTTTTCTTAATGAATCCATGCAATCCCCCAAACTAATACCTGGGGTGCCTTTTTCTAAAATAATGATATAACTCTGACCAAAGTTTCTTTAGCTACTGTTTCCCTCCAAAATTTTTGTGTGTTTTTCACACTGGCAGAGCACCTTTCCTCTTGAGAAAGCCTGTCATTCCTGAATCTGATTCTAGGCTAGCAATTAAATGCTTGGTATAAAAAAAGTCTAGACACACAGCATATTTCGGCACAATATTTATGTCAATCAACTGTTTTATATGAAACATAAATAGTATACCTTCAGGCAGAGAGAGAATATTCTCTGAGTCTTTTGAAAAACATACTATACTGTAGAGTTTCATCCTCAGATTTAATATTTAAAGAAATTTTACTAATATGTTTATGGGGAACAAGTACATCTAGTACATTTAGCTTGTTATTAACTTATTTTTATTTATTTATTTATTTTTATTTTTTGTGAGACAGAGTCTCACTATGTCACTCTGGGTAGAGTGCTGTGGTGTCACAGCTCACGGCAACCTCAAACTCTTGGGCTTAAGCAATTCTCTTGCCTCAGGCTCCCAAATAGCTGGGACTACAGGTGCCTGCCGCAATGCCCGGCTATTTTTTGGTTGCAGTTGTCATTTTTGTTTAGCAGGCCAGGCCGGGTTTGAACCTGCCAGCTCTGGTGTATGTGGCTGCCACCCTAGCTGCTGAGCTATAGGCACCGAGCCTAGCTCGTTATTTATGATAGAGAATGACGGCAACTTACCCATGTTATAGGCTGAATGCTTCTGTTACCCCCAAATTCATATGTGGAAACGCTAATCCTTCATATGGGTGTATTTAGAGATAGGGCATCTAAAGAACCAATTGGGGCTGGGTGAAGTGGCTCACGCCTGTAATCCCAGCACTCTGAGAGGCCAAGGTGGTAGATTGCTTGAGCTCAGGAGTTCAAGACCAGCCTGAGAAGGAGTGAGACCTTGTCTCTAAAAATAGCCAGGCCTTGTGGCAGTCACCTGTAGTCCCACTTGGGAGGCTGAGGCAAGAGGATCACTTGAGCCCAAGAGTTTGAGGTTATCAGCCCTTTGTCAGATTTGTATGCCCTGGCTCTCTACTGGAAAGTGAGACTCTGTCTCCGATAAATAAATAAATAAATAAATAAATAAATAAATAAATAAATAAGCAATTAACATTTAATGAAGCCACAAGGGTGGGGCACTGATCTGACTGATTAATGTCTTCATAAGAAGAGACACTAAGGAGCTTGCTCCAGCCCCAATACACACAAAGAAAAAGTCACATACCTCACCTGCAGATTAATTTTGGACTCCAGCTTCCAAAACTGTCAGAAAATAACTGTTGTTTAAGCCACTCAGTGTGTGCATTTTCTCTTGGTAACTCAAGCAGAATAATATACCATATTTCTTATCCAAGGATCAGATCTGGGTGCATTTCTTTCCACTAGATTACATATTATTTTCGTTTTAGATTCACATTCTCTCTTTTTTTTTTTTTTGAGACGGAGCCTCAAGCTATCCCCCTGGGTAGAGTGCCATGGCTTCACTGCTTACAGCAACTTCCAACTCCTGGGCTCAAGCGAGTCTCCTGCCTCAGCCTCCCAAGTAGCTGGGACCACAGGCGCCCGCCACAATGCCTGGCTATTTTTTGGTTGCAGCCATTATTGTTGTTTGGCGGGCTCGGGCTGGATTCGAACCCGTCACCTTAGGTGTATGTGGCTGGCACCTTAGCCTCTTGAGCCACAGGCGCTGAGCCTCTACTGAAAATTTTTAAGACTCTTAAAGCCAGTAAGTAGTTGCTAGACCTATAAGCATTTCCTGTATCAAGTAAGTTTTAAAGTGTGGCCCTCTAGTGGTGCTACTGAAATATTTCAGTGGAGACTTATTTGTCACACGTAAAAAAATTTGCACCAAATATTTCTGTTTCAAAAGATACAAATTTTTTCCTCTGATGTCAAATATTTCCATTTATATTATTCTTAAAATGTATGTCATGCAAAAGTATAAGAAACAAAAAGGCTAAGATGATGAAAACCATTTTTACCCTCATTGTGTGGTTTTAATTCAGATAAAATCCTTAATTTGTAGAGCACTATTTTTCTTCCAATTCATGGGAAGGTTTTCATCTTTAATCCAAGAGTCTAAAGGTCTTAATATTTGTACAAACTAATAGAAAACTAAGCTGAGTTAAGGAACTTTCCCATGTACTATATATTAGGCTGAGGCTTTGCAATTTTAGGTGTAATCCAGATATATAATATTACCTGTATATTATATACATAGGTTTGTAGCCAAAGACTCATCCACCTAATTCAGGTAGTTGCAGTGTTTGTCATTTCCTTTAAAACCTAACAGCATAGGGCGGCACCTGTGGCTCAAAGGAGTAGGGCGTAGGCCTCATGTACCGGAAGGAGGTGGCAGGTTCAAACTCGGCCCCGGGCCAAAAATTGCAAAAAAAAACAACACAAACCTCACAGCGTAGTCAGCCAGGTGGGTGTTATTACAAGGTGGTTTCTCAGCAGGATCTGGGATGGAGTTTGGTTCACAGGGAGTCTACTAGGGAGTGTTCTTGCTATTGGTGCATGTGGAGGAAAGAGAAGAGGCAAGATTGGAAATCAGGACAGCCTTCATTGATCCTGCAGGAAAGCTCTGGAACTAGGTTGGTCCATCAGAGATTTCCAGAGGCTAGGTTCAAGATGTCCAGGACTTTGTACCCTCTCATTGATCAATAATAGACCTGGGCCACTGTAAAGGGCAGGTGACATGCTTTTGCATAAGGAGGATTTCTGCTCTATGGTCTCTCTAAGGGGCTGATATCTGAGGATTGTCTCCTCACAGCACTGTCAGCCCTGGAGCAAGAAGCCCTAATTTGAAGGGGGATTTAGGCAGCACATCAGAGTGTTCACCATAGCTGAGTTGGTTTTAATTGACACCCAAAGACAATGAGTCCTTCTAATTGAGAATTCCCATACCATGGACAGTGAGCTAACATTTGATCAGAAAGACCTCACTTTAAAAGGCTACTGGTTGTTCATCTGCCATTATCTTGGACCAAAACTCAAGGCTTTGCTAATTTTTGTAGTGAGTTTTGTTTTGTTTTGTTTTTGAGACAGAGTCTCACTCTGTCACCCTGGGTAGAGTGCTGTGACATCATAGCTCACAGTAACCTCAAACTCTTAGGCTCAAGAGATCCTTTTGCCTCAGACTCCCAAGTAGCTGGGACTACAGGCGCCTGCCATAATGCCCAGCTAGTTTTTCTATTTTTAGTAGAGATGGGGGTCTTGCTCTTGCTCAGGCTAGTCTTGAGCTGAGCTCAAGCAGTCCACCAGCCTCAGCCTCCCAGAGTGCTAGGATTATAGGAGTGAGCCACTGTGCCCAGCCATGAATAAGTATTTTAAATGTCTTTTCATTTGTGAAATTATTGGTTGGCATTAGCTTGTTTATTAGAAATAAGTTCTCACTGGTCAAATTACTGAGGTTCAAGATATGTGCACCGACTAAAATCTTGGAGAAATTCTGCATTGGCGTGAGCCACATGGTAAACAGATGCCTCTTTGGTCTCAGTTGGTCATGTTTTTACATCTCTGGGTCATAGAGAGTGTATATCCTTTGTAGTGGCAAAGGGGACCCTTTGTCTCAGAAGGGTTACTGAAAAATTAACTCATAAAAGAAAGATTAACTGGAGAAAAGGAATACAGCAGCCTTCAGAATGAAACCCCAAAGATATGGGGGAAATCGTCCATTTTTATGCTTAGGTTCAACAAAGTATGGATAGCAGTGTAGAAATATGATTGGACAAAAAAGGCATGATCCTTATGAGGAAACCTAGCAAGTTCTGTTTGTCTGGATTCTTCTTGGCCTCTCTGAGCATGCATGCCTTCCTCTTCAGTGTAGGGCAGGTTCCTCTCTGAAACGGTGGTCTTATGATCTGCAGTCAAACAAGGTAGGTCAGATAATTTCCTTATGGTTAGTTTTTACACAGAAAGAGTGGAGGTAAAGTTAGAGTAATATTTTTAGGTCTTGTGGCTGGCATTGGGGAAAAGGTATTCTGGTTTCTCTGAGCAGCCTTGAGAAAGAAGGATTCTAGTTTCTGTGGCTAGCCTCTGGGCAGAATGGAACCAAGAGACAGGACAGAAGGTCAGAGACAAACTTAATACTTTTGAGGCTGCTTCTGAGGCCTTCTTTTCAGGATATTTTGTTCTGTGACTATCAACACCTTGAAGTTATTAGATAATGCCAAGGTGTCCAGTGTGGTGCATGCATTTACAGTTCCACCAGACTTTGAAATATTTGACAAACTTATTGTAGTTTTAATTTCATTTCCCTATTTCTAGTGAGACAGAGTCCTTTTTGTATGTTTAGATACCATCTGAATTTCCTTCATTACGAGTTGCCTATGTTGCCCATTTTTCATTGCACTTTTTGTTTTTATATTGATTTGCAAAAACACTTTTTACATTCAGGATAAGAGAACTTTTATTGGCTCGGCGCATGTAGCTCAAATGGCTAAGGTGCCGGCCACATACACCAGAGCTGGCAGGTTGGAATCCAGCCCAGGCCTGCCAAACAACAATTACAACTACAACCAAAAAATAGCTGGGCATTGTGGCAGGTGCCTGTCGTCCTATCTACTTGGGAGGCTGAGGCAAGAGAATCGCTAAAGCCCAGGAGTTGGAAGTTGCTGTGAGTTGTGATGCCACAGCACTTTACCCAGGGTGACAGCTTGAGGCTCTGTCTCAGGAAAAAAAAAAAAAAAGAGAAAGAACTTTTATTTTCTCCCATTCTGTAGTTTGCCTATTTCAAGTGTAGAATTTTGTTTGTTTTTGTGTTTGTTTTGAGACAGGGTCTCATTCTGTCACCCAGGCTATAGTGCAGTGGTATCATCATAGCTTATAATAACCTCAAACTCTGGGGTTCAAGTGATCCTCTTGCCTAAGCCTCCTTAGTAGCTGGGACTACAGGTGCCTGCCACTGTACTTGGATAATTTTTCCACTTTTTGTAGAGACCAGATCTCATTCTTTTTTTTTTTTCCTTGAGACAGTGTCTCACTATGTTGCCCATGGTAGAGTGCCATGTGTCAAAGCTCACAGCAACTTCCACCTTCTGGGCTCAAGTGATCCTCTTGTCTCAGCCTCTCGAGTAGCTGAGACCACAGGTACTTGCAGCAAGGCCCAAACCCAAGGTCTAATTCTTGCTTAGGCTGGTCTCAAACTTCTGGCTTCAAGGGATCCCCGGCCTGAAGGGATATTCCCACACCAGCCTCCCAAAGTACTAGGATTACAGGCATGAGCCATCATTCCTGGTCAAATTATAGCATATGAGTAATTTGATTGTCAAAATCTCTTAAGATAGTAAAATAAATTACACTTTAAGATTTGTGATGTTGGGTTTTGTTTAACAAGGAATTCCTTACTAGTCATGAAGACTTTAAACTGGCTTACTTACTAAAGGCTTTATAGTTCAGCCTTTTATAATCAGATATACAATGCCCAGTGAGTTGATGTTTGGTGTATAGTGTGAAATAGGGAACCAATTTTAGGTTTTTTCATATAAATGGTTGGTCCAATGTTGCGTACTGTCATGAGAGGGACCTCTCTCGACCCAGCACAAGGAGGGAGAGTTGACCTGAGTGGAAAGGTGGGAAATGAAGAAATACAAAGCCACAAAAGACAGGAATTGAGAGATAGGCTGGTGACGTAGTTGATGACTGCAGCCAGACCCTGAACCATGGAAAGAGCTTTATTTATACAGTATCTTAACAAGTTTGCATAAATCTTAACACATGAGGTAGAGATCAACCTTGAAGAGGAAAAACTGTGTGCTTGCTGATAACAAGGAAGTACCCGTAGGCTACGTGACTTTTGACAGGTGAAAATAATGTTGATAAGAGAGGAGAAGTGATTGGGGTCATTCCTTGAGCATTACCCAGGCTGTGGGTGCCCTGCCCACCACAGCCTGCTCCCCACAGTCCAGAACTTTTAATTTTGATACATAGTCTCACTCTGTTGCCTGAGCTGCAGGGTGGCAGTATCAGCCTATCTTTCAGCCCCCTCAAACTCCTGGTTTCAAATGATCCTCTTGTCTCAGTCTCCCAAGTAGCTGTGACTACAGGTGCCTGCCATGACACCCAGCTAATTTTTCAATTTTTAGTAATGACAGGGCTCTCACTCTTGCTTAGGCTGATCTCGAACTCCTGAGCTCAATGATCCTCCCATAGGGCTAGGACTACTGTCGTGAGCCACTCCCAGCCCCTTTGTCCTACTTTTTCCTCCATCAGGGGTAAGGTGACCAGACATCCTGCTTATGGCTGGACAGTCTCAATTTTTAACAATTTGTCCTGTGTCCCGTGGCATTTTAAAAAAGTCCTGATTTTTGGAAAGAATGCACGACAAGCTAGGGAACACGGGAGAACAGGAAGGGAATATACGGTTTTCGGCTGCCATGTGGCTATTTCGTCAGGATTTTAGTTTTATATTATTTTTGTCAATTTTATAATGTTAAACTTTAATAATAACAAATAATTGTTGAGAACTGATTATCAAAGTTTGCATTGTTGTCAGCCCCCTCTCCACTGGTTTCCCACTTTACCAATGTTAAAATCTGGTCACCTTAATCAGGGGTGATGCAGTAAGAGCCAGATGGAAAGTCCTGCACTTACTGTTCTGGACTACAGAAGAGGAGCCCCCAAATTACAATTCAGGAACTTATATAGGACTAGGACAACTGCCCACTCCCTTCCCTTCTGAGAAAGGGAGAGACTGCTTTGTACCCTGTCCTTTAAAATGCTCCATAATATAAGCAAGTGCTCTGGGTTCCATCCCCCCCTGAAATTCAAAAACATACCTCTGGGTAATAAACTTCTCCCTTTGGTCTTTTATTATCTAATCTCCTTTTAACTTCCAAGCCTTGTCTTTTACCCAGTTTTCTTTGCTCAGAAAACTCTAACTTTCCAGAAACATAAAAATATTTTCTCTACAGTTCCACACTATTTCGGGGTAAAAGGAATCATGTCTGCAATATGCAGTCTGCATCAGACAAATATAGATACACACTTGTGGGTCACTATGAAAGTTTTGAGACAGACTGTCTTATGGTCCGTTATTTCACTTCCAAGAAACACAGTCGACAAGAGTCTTTTCTGATTCACCTGTGCAAGTTTCAGCTTGCTTAGCTTATGGGTGTTGTTGGGAGGGCTTCTTTTGTTTCCATCTGAATATATTTTATGTTTCCTGAATTTGTGTATCTCAAAACTTTCATAATGACCCATGTACATATACACAGATGCTTATGGAGGGAGAGAAAGAGTATAAAGCATACAGGGCAAAGATTTAGCAAGTAAGGAATTTAGATGGAAGACACATAGCATTCTCTGTATTATTTGTACAAGTTTTCTGCTAAGTGTACAATTATTTCTTTTTTTTTTTTTTTGAGACGGAGCCTCAAGCTATCCCCCTGGGTAGAGTGCCATGGCATCACAGCTCATAGCAACCTCTAACTCGTGGGCTCAAGCGAGTCTCCTGCCTCCACCACCCAGGTAGCTGGGACCACAGGCGCCCGCCACAACGCCCGGCCATTTTTTGGTTGCAGCCATCATTGTTGTTTGGCGGGCCTGGGCTGGGGATTCGAACCCGCCATCTTAGATGTACGTGGCTGGCGCCTTAGCTGATTGAGCCACAGGCGCCGAGCCCAAACCAAAGTATTTTAATAAGACTTATTATTTTAAACAATGGAACAATATTCTAATAAATCAAGGGTCCATTTATCAACTATTTCTCTCTAGAGTTTAGATGCTACATAAACCAGGCTGTGTTACAGTAAAGCTTCATTTCCTTCTTAGTCATTGGTGGGAACCCATACTGAGACCATCAGAGTGTGTCCCAAAGGACTGTTTTTAGGGAGAGAACGCTGAGTTCCCACAATAGCCTGAGTTCAGATACAGAAACACAGGATTTCTTGAGCACAAAACCAGAACTGACGAGAACTTTAGGTCTCAGCACGCAACCGGAAGAAAGCAAGGGGACCTCAGTTAGTGATGGTGACGGTGGATGTATGAAAACATAGCCAGAAGATGCCCAGGAGAATCTCCTGGCAGTGGCAGTGACAGTGCTGCTGGGAGCCTCCAAGCACTGCGCCCCCTCCTGTCCAGGCAACCACTAGGCTTGCCAGCACAGCACTTACAGGTGTAGTCTAGGGCTCCCTTTGTGGTTGCCAAAAATGTTACCAGATGAAGAGGGTCCAGGCTCCTGTCACTGTCAGCCAATATGCAGAGACAGATAATATGCTATATTATCAGATGGCCAGGGATTCTAGAACAGCAAGAGTAGTCTCTCAAAGACTGTTCTGTCTCATTTATAGTTCTAATAATTTTTCTAATGAATTACAAGAAAGTAAATCTAGAAACTTTTAACTTTATCTGATAGAAAGTAACATCAAAGTAGTTTTCATTTTAGCAATACAAAATGTTTAAAGAACAGAAAGA
>CAUYQV010101538.1:0-27554 GCA_963574575.1 Galagoides demidoff
ACCCACCCCTTAAAAGGCAGAGCTTGTCTGAGAATGTAAAACAATAAAACTCCAGCGCCTGTAGTCCCAGCTACTTGGGAGGCTGAGGCAAGAGAATCGCTTAAGCCCAAGAGTTTGAGGTTGCTGAGAGCTGTGATGCCACGGCACTCTCCTGAGGGTGACTTAATGAGACTCTGTCTCAAAACAAAACAAAATAAAAAACAAAAAACCCCAATAAAACTCTATAATATGTTGTTTACAAGAAATTCATTTTAAATAATATGAAGACATACAGATAAGTTAAAAGTAGAATGAAGGAAATATATGTGTATATATAATG
The DNA here is from genome assembly GCA_963574575.1 of Galagoides demidoff. Classification (NCBI taxonomy): domain Eukaryota; kingdom Metazoa; phylum Chordata; class Mammalia; order Primates; family Galagidae; genus Galagoides; species Galagoides demidoff. Next base: position 320 of record CAUYQV010101538.1, read on the forward strand.
CAAACACTGATCAAAAAAAGCTGGAGTGGTAACAGAAACATCAAGCAAAGAATTTTAGGATGAGCAATATTAAAAGGGATGAAGAATCGTTTTTATAATGATTAACGAGTTAATTCATCCGAAAAAAATAACTATCTGTCTGTGCACTTACCTGATGACAGAGCTTCAAAATACACAAAACAGAACTAGGTAGAAATGAAAAGAAATTAGCAAATTCACAAGTATAGTCTGAGATTTCAACACTACTCTCTCAGAAAAATATAGAACAAATAGACAAAAACTAGTAAAGATATAACAAACTTGAACAAGAGACAAAAGTGGACTCTAAACACTACACCTCAGAGGTCGCAGACCGGTACCTCTGCCGTACTCCACAGGGCTCGGGGCTCTCAAGGCCAGTCAGTGTGGGGGGCACTTCACGGGGACACAAATACCAGGAGAGGAGCGTCTCAGGGGGCCACCTCAGCAGATGACTATCACAGAGTTTTCAGAGCTGAAACGTCATAGGGTGGGGTTATGATTATTATTTACTACATAAAAGTACGCTTTTTGTGCAATGGAAGCATGGTAGCCAATTTGATGGTTGACATTTCCATTGCTTAAAGCAATGTTATTCTTGCTCCCCACCACCCTGTTTTTCAATAAAGAAATAACTGGAATCTATACATTCTGAAAATATTCCTGCAACAAACTAAAATATAAAAACATAAATTAAAATTTGTTTTGGTCAAGTGGTGGCATGGCCTGTGATGTCACTGCCAGCAGGAAGTGAGGCCCCACAGCTGGAAACAGCTCCTAACATAATAATGACGAATATGTTGATCTATACATACGCATAATCCCCATTGCTTTTCACATACAGCCTTTAAGGTTTTGTGCTGAGAAGGCCAGCAGGAGTCAGTGAGGAAACCTGGAGGTCAGCAGCCACTGGAAGCTGATGCCTTCCACAGACAGGGCCAGCGCTGAGCTGGACGGGACTCGCTAGCAGTAATGGAAATGCAGCTGATTGCTTTTCCTTGGTTTTGAGCTTGTAGAAAAGGAATGGTTTTAATTATATCAAGACTATAATCTTTCACTTATTCTTTCCCTTCCAAAACTACGAAAGCTTGTTTTTCCTATGTTGAGTTTGCCAAAAAGCAAAAGCACAATCTCAAAATTCTGTCAGCTAAGACATTTATAACCTCTAATCAAAAAGACATGTGTTACAACAAGAGCACTGAGCTTCACTCCAGAGCTGGAGCCCAGCTGGTGCAGCCTGCGCCTGCCTCCAGTACCCCTCCGAATGCCATCCTCTTCTCTTCGTCCAGGTACTAGAGAGCCTGCATCACACTTCCACAATCCCCCACAAAGATATGTGACTCGGGGCTGGTCCCCAAATGAAAGAGACCCTGGAGGGCCAAACATTCTTCTGCTTAGGTCAGTTTTATGACCATGTACAATAGGAAGACTGTAGCCCTCAATGGTCCCCGGCACCTTATTCATTGATCAGGACATGCATGTGGTCAGGTCTCATTGGAAACAAATAAGGAGGATAAGTTAATGGCTAGTCCTCCGAGAGCAGGGGAGTCTTCCATTGGCGACTGCCATTTGCATTATTGGTTGATGCCCTCTGGACCTTCCTGAAGGCGGGAGCCCTGTGATCTTGCTCCCCATAGACTCTCCAGCACCCAGGAGGACAGAGCCTTGCACCTGCTGGGAACATCAGTGTTTCCTGAATGATACATTCCTTAATTTCACCTTTTTAATTAGCTCTCTGGACTGGAGGCCTTACTCATTCGTAAGACCCATTTTTTCTTTTCCCAAATTATTCATATGGAAAAGTTCAAACATACAAAAATTGAAAGAATAATAAAATAGTTACATATCCACTATCTGGGTTTAATAACTGTTAACAATGTATTGTGTTTGACATTTCTTTTATTGTTACCGATCTATCTATGCATTTTGACATTTGTGTATGTGTATGAATATGTTTATATTGTATAAATGCACACAGTGTGACTATGTACATACACACTATCTATCTACGCAGGTGGGCTTCTGGATCAGATGGGGTTTAATCAGAACAGCAGAACCACAGCCTATCTGTGTACTTTCCTTTCTTTTTTTCCTTCGAGACAGAGTCTTACTTACAATGTCACCCTATGGTAGAGTGCTGTGATATCACAGCTCACACCAACCTCAAAATTCATGGGCTTAAGCGATTCTCTTGCCTCAACCTCCTGAGTAGCTGGGACTACAGGTGCCCACAACAGCACCCAGCTATTTTTTTGGTTGTAGTTTGTTATGCACGAAAAATTTCCCAAGTGGCCCCAAAGAGACAGTCCGAGACACACGCCGATGTAAAAGGCAAGAGGTGAGATTTATTCAGGCCCCGGGAAGCCCGGACTCTCCTGGTGAACACACCAAGGAAGAGCCTCGAACCCGGGGTGGAGAAAGTTTTTATGGGGTACAGAAAGCAAGAAGGGAAGAAGGGTACAAGTACACTTTTGATTGGTGGTTAGTGATTTCACTAGTAAAGGAGGATTTGGATTGGTAAAGGTGAGGGGTAGGGGATTTCTTAACCGGGGCTAGAGGTGGTGTAGCCTAATTAGGTAGTTGAAGGAGAATACCTGAATTTCAGTAGAAACCTTTTGCCTATTTTGGGAGCTGTTCAAGGGAACTGATACTTATTACCTATTACGGCAGCTGTCTGCCTAAGGTGTCTCAATCAACAGCTTAATGGCTGAGCAGCAGGTGTGTGGGAGGCAGCAGGCAGTGGCCCTGCAGTTTAACAGAGCTTATGCAGTAAACGACAAAATGGCGCTGGTCTGGCCCTTACAAGTTGTCGTTGTTTAGCAGGCCTGGGCTGGGCTTGAACCTTCCAGCTTTGGTGTATGTGGCCTGTGCCCTACTCACTAAGCAATGGGCTCTGAGTCGTACTTTTCTATCTGAAGACTATTGTGTTCATGTTTGATGCTAGAGATTAGAGTCCATAGCACAGGAGCAGACCAAGGGCAGCCAGGGGCCCGCAGTGTGAGTTGGGGCTTCACAAGGATGGTGGTCTTCAGAGAGCAGGGGAGTCCATGGTGGCAGACTTTGCCATTCTTGTCACCTCCCACCTGGATGAAGGCCATGGCCTACTGAAGCCAGGAGCCCTTCCTTATGGAACTGAACACACCCAGCTGGCCCAGGAGCTAGAGAAGCTGCAGGGGGACCCAGGGAAGGCAGAGTGCAGGTCCAGCTGCTTGCTCACCGTGACATATGCCGGGTGACACTCAGTGGCTGCCAGCATCCCTCTTGCCCTCAAAATCTCCCAGAAAGATTTCTTCTGTGACCCACCCTAACAAAGAACACGCAGAGGAGGGATTCTGGCAACACAGCTCTGCCGAGTGAAGTTAATACATTCAAAATCAGTTTCAGTAATGTGGCCACTTCACCCCTAAACGTGCCGACCTTTATCTCCAAACTCCATTCTTAAAAGGCAGCTGAGGAACTTAGCAATGGCAATACTACACTCTCCTGTGCAGTGGGGACAGAAGTGTTTGAAACCAGGCCACGCATATGCAGAGTTTGAATTCCCTCTTCTTTAATGCAATGCATTCTTTCCATATAAAAGATTTTGTTAAAAATCTGCCCTGGTCTGGCATTGATATTTATTTCCCTCCACCAAAAGCTAAATGAAATTATCAAAATCACGTTGACAAAGAGTAAACTTTTTTTTTCCTGGAAAAAAAAATAGTATAACATTTCTGGTGAGAAGGCTGCTTCCCAAAGAGTAGTGTGAGCTTTAAAACGAGCCTTCTGACAAATGTCTTTGTTTTCTCCCATTCTAAAGCTGTGATGACAAAATTTCCACCCTGAAAAGGGAAAGCATTCCAACTCTGTCTTGTTAGAGGCCTGGATCGAGCACTTCGAAGACTTCCCTCTCTCCTCTTTTGTTTCCTTGGCATTCCTCGGATGGCCATGGCTAGAGCAAAAACTGAAATTATTTTTTAAAAATTATGTATTGTCGAGAGACAATTAGAATCAAAATATCCCTTTAACTTGAGACTTGAGCTGAATTACGAGCAGTAGATGAAGAGTTTGTAAGCAAGCAAAGCTCCATAGCATCAAGTAATTAAAGTTGATTATAATGGTATGACATTTATTAAGCATTTTTCTAATGCTTAAGAAAAATGTGACATGTAAAAACACGTCTCAGTATTTCAATACGCACAAGTTGACAACAATGAGAACCATTCATGTTAAGTTCACTCATTCAAAAAATGGGTGCACATTTTAAGTTTGAGAAAAAGCTTTGCCTTAAGAATTCCAACAAAGTCCCAAATGACACCCAGGCTGAATTCTTCATGTTAAGATGGCTGCGACCCTGAGTGGATTCTCCCTCAGTGAGAACATCGTTCCTGGTGGTATAGTTTCCGGACTAGTCTGCAAAAGCTTATTTAACCCACATACACCCAAATTACAGCTCTAATCATGCTGGGTTTCAGCTACATCTAGCTACACTGTTTTATGGAAAATGCATTCTGAATTTTAAGTTGCAAATGCTGAGAACACATTTTCCCTGAACCTAAGAACCAGAACAGCCAACTGTCGTGGGTTTCAATTTTACTTTGTAAAATATAACTGGGTTGGCACATCCCAAAACACCCCCAGGAATCTTCTCAATAAAAGGGTGGAAGGCTGGTGGGAGGGGTCTATGATCAAATAAACTTAGGGAGTTCACACGGATTTGTTCATTCTCCTACAGGCCCTACAGTATGGCAATTGCTTCGCTCTTTTTTAACCTAATGTTACCCAAAGATATTTGACTTCAGAATTCTTTTTTCCGAAGGAATAATGTAATCTATTAATAAACCTTGGCATTGTTAAAGTTGTAAGGGACTGGTGCCCCACGGAATGTACTCTGTGAAGTGAGTCCCACCACAGTCACTTTCAACTGGTGTACCCCAGAAATTTTTTTAAAAATAAAATAAAATAAAAATAAATTTAAAAAATTTGTAAAGATTAATTAAATTATTTTCAAAGTAAGTTCAAAGCACAGTAAGTATATTCTTTTGTTGCAGTTTTTGGCTGGGGCTGGGCTTGAACCCACCACCCTTGGCATATGGGGCAAGTGCTTCAACTCCTTGAGCCACAGGTGCCGCCCTTTTTTTTCACTCTTTTTTTTAGATCAACATAATTTAAGTGTGCCATGGAATTTTAACTATACGTTCAAGTGAGCCATGTGATAAAAACACTGCCCTCGGTGAGCTAAATCATTGATTCTCAAAGTTGGCCGTAAAGAGGAACCCTCTGAAGGGTTTTAGAACCCAACCAGTGCCTGGGGCCCTGGCCCTCAGGTCCTGACATCCTGGTATGCATATGGCCTGAGCCTCAGGGCATTCTTACAGTTCTTAAGATCTTTTAAATTGTTCCAGGTGGCGGATCTGAGGCTCATGCTGTGGTGTTTTTGCCCCTCGTCATCAGTACTGCTGACCCTCAAGCCAACATGTCCCAAGTCTGTCTTACCAGCAGGAGACATTTTGCAGGCTAAAAGCAATCCATTGCAGGTTGTGTGAAACAAGTCTTTAATTGTGAAAAAAAAATCCAGAAAAAATCTTATTCTTTTTCTTTCTGTGGTATCATTCACTAATTTAGGGTCATCAGGATGTCCCCCAGGGCCACAACTTGACTTTCACGGCCCTGGGCAATTTTGCATTTGTGGGTTTCCACTTCCATTAAAAATATATTTAAAATTATATTTTGTAATTCCACTGGGATAAAAGCAAATATAATCCAGGTTGGATTAAAAATTAAAACTTTTTTTCAACCTTCTGTTTCTTATGAATTTCAAAGAAGTTAAGAAGTTAAGGGTTGGGCGAGGTGGCTCATGCCTATAATCCTAGCACTCTGGGAGGCCAAGGCAGGTGGATCACTTGAGCTCAGGAGTTCAAGACCAACCTGAGCAAGAGTGAGACCCTGTATCTATTAAAAAAATAGAAAAATTAGCCAGGTATTATGATCAGTGCCTGAGTCCCAGCTACTTGGGAGGCCGAAGCAAGAGGATCACTTGAGCCCAGAAGTGTGAGGTTGCTATGAACTGTAACACCATGGCACTCTACTTAGGGCAACAAAGTAAGACTCTGTCTCAAAAAAAAAAAAAAGAAAAACTAAAATATTTTTCTAAAAGTCTCACATGCCCCATGCCTCCAGGCATAAGTAAGAAGCCAGCCCTGCATGTGACTTCACTAACAGTCAGGAAATCTCCTGTGGGTGAAGGGTAGCCCGTCAATGATCTGTAACCAGATGTTTAATACCTCGCCATTCAGTTCCTGTACACAGGACTCAGAGTCACCAGCAAGCTGAATGCAGACTCATTCATCCACTGGCCCAGAGGAGGGACTGGCACAGTAAATACCAAGGAGTAAGGCCCATCGTTTTGTTCTATTTACAGTTGTTTATCTAAGTCTTGCTGTCTTTAGGTCCCAGACGGACCTGGAGGATGTTTTGCTGAGCGACATGAGGTCCGCATACTGCATGGTCTCGCCTACATGGGAATCTGAAGAAGCTGAACTCACAGAAGTAGTGAGTAGACAGTGGGAGCGAGGGGTGGGTGGAGAAAGGGGAGATGTCGATATCTTTTCGTTTAGACAAGGAGTAAGCTTCAGTGACATATTGCACAGAACGGGAGCGTTCCGATCTGAGCCACTCTCACTGGGGTGCGGTGATGTCCCCCCGTGGCTTTGATCTGCATCCCTGACCATTAGAGATGCTGACCATGTCGTCATGTGTCATTGGCTCTGAGACTAGCTTCATTTGAAACCCTCGTTCACGTCTTCTGCCCACTTTCTAACGGGCTGTTTGGTTTCTCACCTGCTGATTTGCTTGAGTTCTTGTTTTCTTCTGGACCTTTTAGACTTTGCTCTGCTGACGTCACAGGTCGGTTGAGAGTGGGAATTCTCTGAGCCAGGGTGCGATCTATCTTCCCTCTGTGAGGTAGTTTGATGTCTTCACCTACTTGTCCAAAGAATTCTTTCTTTCTCTCTGAAGTTCAGTAACTTTACTCAAATGCCTCTCCAGATTGATGATTCTACATCAATATTTTACTCTTGGTCACACTGTCGTGATCTTTCTAATTAAAGAGCCAAGTGTTCTTTTATTTGGGGGAACTGTAAGAATTGTGCTTGAATTACACATTTATTTTTCACATTTATATTTTGGTAGGGATGCTACATTTATTTATTTTTTTAATGACCGATAAAATAGTATGTATTTACTGTGTACAGCATACTGTTTGGGTATGTTTTGATATCCACTCCGGAATGGCTAACTCTAACTAATTAACATACGCATCACCTCACATGGGTGTCATTCTTGTGGTAAGAACCCTTCACATCCCCTCTTTGGCTTTTTTTCCAGAAGGTGATATATTGTCAAGTATAGTTACCATGTTATGCACTAGATTTCTTGAATTTATTTCTCCTATCTAACTGGAATTGTGCATCCTTTGACCAATGTCTCCCCAGTCTCCTCCCTAACGAATATTATTTCTGTTGGCTATTTTGTTGTCTTCTCTGGAGACATGGATTAAGTGTGTGTGTGCACTGCTATGTCTGTCTTGCTTACTTCTCACCTTTCTCTGTAATCCGCTTACAACTCTTGGCTCTTGTTAACTTCATCTTTGCCGTCTTTCTCAATCCTGCCATCCTTTATCCGTGGCGTCCTTTCAACCTCAGTGCGTCCGTCCCTTCCCGCTGCTCCCTGTCTGGCGTTCCTCTCTATAATCAGTTCATTTCTCATCCACCCCCTTCAAGGCCTCTCCCAGTCGTGCTTACCTCATTCCCGTATTTGACCAGGTCATCTCTGAGCTTTGACCTTTGAGCTCTGGTTTTATGAAGAACTCAATTTTTAAAATAAGGTTCTTTTTTTTTTTTTTTAAGTCTTGCCATTAAGTATTGTTTAAAAGCAGACCTATGGCAGCGATTTCTTTGAGGCTTATTTATCTGCCTATTCTTTTTCACATATTGCTTTTCTATGGATTCTGTGTTGGTTCTGTCTGTATTCCTGCTCATTTATTAACAAGCTAAGCTCCTGGACAAACTGTATGCAGGAGTCTTCTGTGGTCTGTGGACCAGGCTGGATCTGGGCTAGAAGGAATTCCTCCTGCTGCCCCGTGAAGCTCCTCAGGATGCAGGGTTTCATGCATGAGGATTTTATCTTGTTTTAGTTGTAGGTTTGCAGTTTCCCCAGTCCCCAGCCACTGCTGTAGAGGTGGCCTCCATGCTGTCTCTGAACCCACCTGGGCCTGCTCACAGACTGCCCTCTGCAAACCCGGCATGTCTGTGCGGACTCTTTCAGCCCCCTGGTTCCAAACAGGGCTTGGAGAAGGTCATCTTGCTGCCCTGCACATTCATTTCCACATTTTTAAAGTTTGGTATTTTTCCTTCTATTGGTTGAAGAGGGAGGTGGCAGTGGAATGAGGAAAGGAAGGCCGCCCTTCAAACCAGGGGCGAAGCCAGGATGGATGCATTTTACCCATGAGTGAGGACGTGAGTTCAATTACTACTCCTTTCCCTTGGACGATGGAAACAGCCATGCCTTCCTCCCACTTTTTTTTTCTTTTCTATGCACATCACAATTCCTACTTGCTCCTCAGAAATCTTCACTTATCTGCTTTGCCTTGGGCAGAAATACTCACCAGTTTCCTCTTATTACTCCATGGATAAGCAGGAAGACAATTTTGTTCTCAGGATCAAACTATAGTTTATTGATCACAAAGCAGGAGTTCTAATTCACAGTTGACACTTGTGTTTCTAACACAGACTATTCAGAACTCTGAGGACAAAAATTTAATTGTCCCCTTTAAACCTGCACCAAAAGCTTGTTGTCTCTGCAGATCTCCAGGGCCAAGAGCAGCACCCTGCTCAGAGCAGATGCTCCGTACATATTTGAAACAGTGTATTTGTGTGTTAGAAGACCAGGCATCCTCTGGACAAGCAATGAGGATGCAGATACAAGCACCAGGCACACTACAGTTTGGGGCACAGAAGTGTGTGCTCAGTGCCAGCTGTGCCGCTGTTGTTTTTTTTCTCACCTACAATCTGAACATTTGAAAGGACAGAGGGAAGTGTCACCATAGATGTCCCTTAAATATCACAAAAGGAAATGGTAAGAAAGCTTGATGTCTCCGATCTTTAATCTATCTTATTTTGAAATAGTCAAAAATGTCATGTTTACAAAAATACATGAACTCAAAAACTATATGACCAAGGATATAATGTAGGTGATGGTTTACCCTGCTCTTTTGTCTCTGAAGACTTTGACTTACTGGACCAAGATGAGTTCTCTTCTCCCTTAGTGCCTGAAGACAGACGAAGTGTGTTGCTGGTCTCAAGAGCCCACCTAGGGGCCTGGATGCCAACTGCAGCTGGGACCAGGCATGGCTGTCAGCTCACGACAGATCCTCCTCCAATCAAGCCTTCAGATGAGACGCCACCCCTGGCTAAAACTTCGACTGCAGCCTGTATGAGACTTTGAAGCAGAAGACTCAGCTGAACTCTGCTCAGGTTCAGACCCATAGAAATTGTGAAATAATGTGTTGTTTTAAGCCACTAAGTTTGTGGCAACCTGTTACACAGCAGTGGATAGCTAATACAGCTCCGCGTGTAAAACCACCCCTCCCCAAACTTCCTGTACACGCATCAGTGTCCTAGCGAGTCTATGACAATCTGCCCTCTTCCCTTCACATTTGTGGATTCAACCAATCATGGCTTTAAAAAATGTTTGAAACATCCCTAAAGGGATGGTTGCATCTGTACTGAACATGTACAGACATTTTTCTTGTCATTATTCCCTATGGAATACAGTATAACAACTATTGCATAGCGTTTATTTTGTGTTAGGTATCATAAGTGATCTAGAGATGATTTAAAGTATATGGAGGGTGTGCACAGGTTATATGCAAACTTGAGAATGTGTGGACTTTGGTATCCTGGAAACAATCCCTCACAGACATTTAGTGACAACTGTAGTATAAATCAAGTGGCTTAAAACAACAGAAATTCATCATCTCACAGTTTTGGAGGCTGAAAGTCAGCCAGGTTCCCTCTCCCTCTGAAACCTGCAGGGGAGAATCCCTCTCTTTTTCTTACCTTTTGGGAGTTGCTTCAAGTCTTGGCATCCCTTGGTTTACAGCTGTGTTACTCTAATCTCTGCCTCTGTTGTCACATGGTCACCCCCTGTGTTGTGTCTCTGCCTTCACAGGACTTCATCTCAATTTAACTCATCACATCTACACTGACCCTATTTCCAGACCTTCTGAACTACTGGGAGTGAGAATCTTATAGATCTTCTTGGAAGGAAATGGATGAAAAATTCAACCCATAGCATACACCAAGGATGTCTTTAACTAGCATGCCATCATATTCTGTATTAAACAAGCTTAATCTGTTTTGATCACAATGTTTTCATAGGGAGTAAAGGTTCATGTTATGCCTGATTCATGTAAGACTGATTAAATAAATACTGAAAAGTGAGATGTGGCAGGGACATCCATCACTTAAAGCGTTCAGCCGGCACTCTCAAACCCAGCGACGCATGGCTACGGAGTAAGTGCTTCAGCAGGTGACCTTGGTAATATTTCCAGTTGACACGGTTATTGCTCAGTGGAGGAGGGTGGCAGAGCATGAAGAAGGTGGCATTTTGTTTTTATCACTAATGTGAGTAATCGAAGAGCTGTTAAGTTTATGGATGTGGAAGATGACAAGTACTTTAAGAACAAATAAAATGTTTTATATCGTTTCCAGATGAATGTTTTAATAAGGGTAAAAAGACCTTACATTTAGATGTTGCACCACAGTTTACACTGGTATTTCTTCCCTAGTGATGTGCTTTCTACATGGTGGGCACCCAAAACATGTCCATGAAGTGATCTCTGTGACCAGGCTGAGGGTGCAGGGCGGTTCAGATTGGAGGGATGCATAGCAGGTGTTATCGTCTCCATATTCAGATGAGTGAGCATAGACTGGAAACATCAAGATGCTCTGTTGAAGGTCATTTCCAGGGGTTAAAACAGTTGATTCATGATGTAGACCAGTGTTGTTCAATCTTTTTTATGTCCCAGCACACTTGAACCTATAGTTAAACTTCCACAGCACACAAAAAAAGAGTAAAAAAAGGAGAACATACTCACTGTGCTTTGAACTTCTTTAGAAAATAATTTAATTAATGATCTTTAGAAGTTTTTTGTGATACCTCTACAATCCTCTTCAAGGCACACTGGTTGAAAATCACTAGTCTAGATTCTTTGCCTTTAATAATGCTGTCTAGGACAGCAGTAACAATAACGAAACGGGCGTGTTCATGGGGGGAGGGATCTGGGCAAGGATAATGTAAGCCCCAAAGAGGAGAGAGACAAAACAGTGACTCTACACACTCTAAAAGGCACAGTTTCCCGTGTCCTCCTCTTTTCCCCAATGAGGCACAATCTAGAACAGATGGGTGTATAAGATGATATAAGATGTGCTCAGGAACCTGGAGCCTGGGCATTACAGCAGCGATGGACTGAAGCATTCTAATAAAAAAGCATGGTAGTCAGCATGCCAGTTAATATCAAAACCCTAAAGTCATCTCCAAGAAGGACCTCTGTAAGTTGGGTTGTGAAGACACAGTGGCCCAAACACATACTGCTTCATTGACTTTACACACGTTCTCTGAACATTACAGGTCCCTCCGAGAAGCCCAGCAGTCACCCACACACTGTGTTTGGAAAGGCGTGTGGAAGATCTGCTCCAGCCCCTCAGGATGGGGACATAGGAGGAGCTGTTGATAGGTTATCAGGAGATTTGGTCCTGATTTCTGACCTTGCACTGAACAGACAATGATCTTGGATAAGTCCTTTGGCCTTGGCCTATGGGACTCCAGTTTCTTGTAGAAAATATAATACATTGAACATGGTCATATATCATGTAGTATATCATGGTAGTATATCATGGTAGTATATCATGGCAGCATATCATGGTAGCTTATAATGGTTGTATATCATGGTAGTGCCCCATGGTAGCATAACATGGTCATATATCATAGTAGTATATCATGGTAGTGTATCATGGTCGTGTATTGTGGTCATGTTTCATGATAGTGTATCATGGTCATGTATCATGGTAGTATATTATGGTCGTATATCATGGTAGTGTATCATGGTCATGTATTATGATAGTGTATCATGGTTGTGTGTCATGGTCGTGTATCATGATAGTGTGTCATGGTTGTGTGTCATGGTCATGTATCATGGTCATGTATCATGGTAGTATATCATGGTTGTGTATGATGATAGTGTATTATGGTTGTGTATCATGATAGTATATCATGGTCGTGTATCATGGTAGTATATCACGGTCATGTATCATAGTAGTATATCATGATCATATATCATGGTCGTGTATCATGATCGTGTATCATGGTTGTGTATCATGGTTGTGTATCATGGTATTGTATCATGGTTGTATATCATAGTAGTATATCATGATCATGTATCATGGTCGTGTATCATGGTCATGTATCATAGTAGTATATCATGGTCGTGTATCATGCTAGTATATTATGGTAATATATCATGGTCACGTATCATGGTCACATATCATGGTAGTGTATCATGGTCGTGAATTCTGCTAGTATATCATGGTCGTGTATCATAGGCATATGTCATGGTAGTGTATCATGGTCATGTGTCATGGTCGTGTATCATGGTTGCATTTCATGGGAGTATATCATGGTCATATATCATGGTAGTGTATTATGGTAGTGTATCATGGTAGTATATCATTGCAATAATAGGCAGACACAAAAGACTTAAGCAATGAAGCACATGCTGGCTCTGGAAGGGTAGGTGTGGAGTAGGTTCGAGACTTCCTTGAACTTGGTGGCTCCGGCTCCATAACTTTGATTCTCTCAGCCCAGCCTTCTGCCAGGTGGCAAGAAAATGTATCCTGTGGCCTCCAGAACACTCTCTCTTACTTACGCCTGGACTGAATGGATTCGTGTGCCCATGTCTGGCCTAGTCACTGCAAGAAGCTTGTATTTGCAACATGGGCTCAGACCACATTGGCCTAAACAGAGAGACAGAGAGGGTAGAGAGAGAGAGATGGAGGGGGGGGAGAGAGAGAGACAGAGAGAGGGGGAGAGAGAAAGATAGAGAAGGGAGAGAGGGAGAGGAGGACAGAGAGAGAGACAGAGAAAGGGAGACAGAGGGGGTGTTGAAGAGATTTCTATTTCAGAAAATCTCTAAAATTTCATCAAACTCTAAGGAGTCAATAAGTTTTATAAAATAATTAAAAAATAGAAAAATTAAGAAAACCAAAATAGAGGCATAATATTAAAGAGAAATAATTCCAAATCATTTAGCTAACTATCCTCCAGGTCTTCTAGTGATACAGTGTACAACTTAAGGACCAAGGCCTACTGGATCTTCATAAACTTCTAAAAGGATATTGTATTGAAACGTCACTCTCCTTGTGAAAATTCTGTGAGAGTGAACCTTTCCTCATGATATATGTTGTTGTCTCTCCCTAGGGAGGAGGCACTGCCAGGAAGATGCTAAGAAGAGACAGTTGAAGAGCTCCACATCGTTTCACACTCTGTAGTGTGCTTGGGTGCATGTATGTGCATGTACATGCATGTACCTGTGTGTGCAAGCATGTGTCCATGAGTGTTTGCGTTCCGCTCTTAGACTCACGAAGTATTAATAGTTATTAGCCAAAGTATTATAATCATGAATTTCTTATTTGATTGCACTAATCAGCTTCTTTCTAGACTGAATTTTTAAAGCCATTGTCAGACTCCAGGTCAAAATTAGACAGACATTTTTAACAAGCTTTGGACAGGCCATTGCAGTATACGTGGCTGTGCCTCAGCACAATAGCTAGTTGGGTAATGCTGCTGTGATTTCTTCAATTGTTTCTAATTATAACCTTGCAGGTCAACAGACACATAGTTGTTTATACAACAATCAAATGCTTTATTCAACTGAACAAAGATGAGGTCGACGCCTGGTACAATTGCATGTGTTTAATGTAATTATGACATTTGTGATTGTTACTTGGCACGATCCTGACTTCTGATACCATCGCTGGGCGAAGCACACAGAAAGCCACGTCCAGATGATGTGATTTAGCTACACTTAGCTCAATGCTGATAAAAAAAGACATGCAAATAGCCTTCACCTGGACCATTTAAACAAGAGCAGGAGGATAAGATCTTGGAAATCCCCACTCTTCTTGTCCATAATATGTCACAAAGCATGACAAACATTCCCAAAGAAAAAATAATTAGATGATAACAATATATAAGTGGAATCTCAGACCCTTGACGCTGGATAAACATACTTTTTCAGTAAAGCCTCTGTGCTCACTTATTCAGAACAAAGATATCCAAGGACTTCCTGGGCTAATGTTGCTGCCAGCAACCACCACGCTGATTTTATTAAGTGCAAAGTATTAGAGAAACTACTTTTGTTCTTGGTGCTTAAGGATGATTTGCTGTATTTCAGGATTTGCTTTTAGAGTTCAGACCAATAAAAGAAAAACCACAAAGAAGCACATTTTTAATATACATCTGGCACCAAAATTAAGGGATGTGAGCTAATTGTGACTAAAATATATCCAATGAGTAACCCAGACGGCCTAAGTAGTAGGGTGCGCCCAGTTTTCAGAAGGTTGATTTTCATGGCACAGCATTTGAAATCGGTGTTATAGAAATGAATCATAGTTATTACACGGCTTGTGCCAGCTGGTAGAAAAATAATATTTACAGAAATTACAGGCTTTGAGCAATAGGCTTCATGCAAGAAAGGCACGTATAACGCACAACTGAGGGTATGTCCTCTGACCGAGTACTTCTGCCTCTAGGAAACATCCCTAAGGCAATTATCTGACCCTGAAAGTGTATGTTCAAGTATTTAATTTCTTATTATTTATTGTAGTTCAATTTTCAAATTTTAAATATTTGACAATAAGGAATTGGTTGGCTTCCTCATACTACAGAGTAGTATTCACCCATTAGGAAAATATGTTTATAATATTACAAGGTATGGCTGGGCGCAGTGGCTCACACCTGTAATCCTAGCGCTCTGGGAGGCCAAAGTGGGTGGATACCTTGATCTCAAGAGTTTAAGACCAGCTTGAGCAAGATCAAGACCCCGGCTCTACTAAAAATAGAAAAAAAAAAAAACTAGCTGGGCATTGTGGGGGATGCCTTTAGTCCCAGTCCCTATTTGGAAGGCTGAGGGAAGAAGATCTCTTGAGCCCAGAAGTCTGAGGTTGCTGTGAAGTAGAAGGCCGTGACATTCTACCCAGGATGGAAGAGTGAGACTCTCTAAAAAAAAAAAAAAAAAAAAATTACAAGGTAATAGTTTCCTCTGACTGTCATAACAAATTATCACCAGTGGGTGGCTTAAAACAATGGAAATGTATCCTTCCACACCTGTGAAGGCCACAAGTCCAAAACCAAGGTGCCCACAGGGCCATGCTCCCTCTAGAGACTCTAGGAGAGGATGCTTCAGACTCTTCTCGCTTCTGATGGCTCCAGGGGTCCCTTGGCGTGTGGCACCATCACTCAGTCTCTATTTTGTGGTCCTACACTCTCTGTGTCACTGTGTCTTCTCCTCCTCCTATAAAGACACCTGTCTCAAGTTTAGGATCCCCCTGCATCCAGGATGATCTCTTTGCAAGATCCTTGGCTAGATTATACCTGCAAAGACCCTGTTTCCATTTAGGGTCATATCACAGGCTCTGGTTGAACCTGTCTTTTTGAAGGTGGGTGAGAGGCACAATGCAACCCACTGTGATTAGAAAGAGAGGCAGTGTAGGCGCACCTCAGTACATACTGGGCACTTATGCCCTACAGTGCGGCATTATCCTAACCAATGATGTTAGCCTATCTTAGGACTGGAATCAACCAGAGAGTATTTTGCTACCTGGCAGTGGTTAGTCCACCAGCTCTCCCATTCTTGGTCATAATTAGTCTTTAAAGGAGCACAAGAGGAGAATTCATGTGGTAGGATTTTTGGTGAACATTCACGTTTTTTAATTAAATGCTTCCTTTTACAATGCAGTGCGTCTTCTTGAAAATCTGAATTTTGCTATCATAGACACTGCCTCATGAAGGGTGAGAATGGAATGTTCCTGGGCTGTGGCTTGGAAGGAGAAGCAGTAAACCCACCCCCTGGGAGGCACCAGGGAGGCTGGCCCAGCAGGGGAACATGAGGAGGGAGGTGGTGTGGCTGAGTGGTGGGGGACGGAGAGCAGGGAGCTGCCCAGCTTAACAAACTCCACCCAGTGCCCTCAACTCAGGCGCCCACAGCCACTACGGAGCCGCCTTTAGGGACCCAGCCGTGGTTGTTTTCCTCTCCTTCTACAGTTTATTCACTAGGCCATTACCTCCTCGGCAGCCTAGCTTAGAGAAAAATAAGGCTCAGGTTTCCCATTTGTTCATTAATTTTGTTTTTCCTTTGGAGGTAGGTTTTATTTGCCTTCTCCAGATGCCAGTTTTCTGTTGAGTGAGAGCCAAGGGAGTGTCTATTTGGATATCAAAATAAAGAATGCCAGAGGGTGGGCAAAGTGAAACTTGGACCTGGAACCCCAGCTCTTTGTCCAATGCCATGGGCTGAAAACTCCAGTCCTTCAGCCTAAGGAAGAGGAGAGCAAATGGCAAAACAGGCCGAGTGCTTAGTGGGGTCCCTGGAGGTAAATGACTCCCCCTCCCACCTGTGTAAAGTCTCACAATCGGACTCAGACGACCAAGTGGCTCAGTGGGCTTGTGGAGCCACATCTGATGCACAGATCAAGGGGCAGGTGGGAGAGCCAGGGGGCTTTCAGCAGCTCTGTAAACAACTCACACTGGCAACATCTGATGGCCACGGGTGACTGTTATCCCCTCGCTTCCTGTCTGTTCAGAGAACTTGCAACCTCACTGATTTGTTGTGTTTTGCTTTGTTGGGAGGGGAGGAGAAGGGAGGATGGCAGTCAGAGAATGACGTGTAAGTCCTGATTTTGCCTCTCCCTAGCAAGGGAACAAGTTTTTTCATAAGCCATCTTTCTTTACTAATAAAATTAGGATAGTAGTGTTGACTACCCAATAGGGTTATTTTCAGAATCAAATGGTATTATTCATGCAAAGAGCCTGCCTGGCTTGCAGCCCTGAATAAATGTAGCTATTTGGATGGTTTGATTGTGGTGGTTGTGGTAGGCTGAATAATGCCTCCTCCTGGCCCCAAAGATGCCCATGTTCTCATCCAAAGAATTCGTGAATCCATTACTTTATTAGTTTGCTTGGATTGCCATAAAAAATACCACAGCCTAGGTGCCTTAATCAACAGAAATTTGTTTACTTAAAGTTGTGGAGACAAAAAGTCCAAGACAAAGTTGTCTTGAGGTTTGGATTCTTCTGGGGTCTCTGTCCTGGGCCTGCCGATGTCGTCTTCTCTGTCTGCATGTGAGCTTCCCTCTGTGCACGTCTGTGTCCTAATCTCTTCTTCTTATAAGGCATTAAGTCGTGTTGGATACGACCTCACTTTATTTTAGTTACTTCTTTCAAGGCTCTCCCTCCAAATACAGTCACACTCTGAGACAAGGAATCAGGGCTTCAACATCTGAGTTTGGGGGGAACACCATCCAGTTCATAGCCGTACTTTACACAGTAAAAGGGATTTTGCAGGTGTTATTAAGTTAGGAATGTCAAGATGGGGTGATTATTCTGGATTATCCACTTGGATCTAATGTAATCACAAGGGTCCTTATAAGAGGGAGAGGAGAAGGTCAGAGTCAGAGAGAAAGCCTTGTGGTGACAGGAGTGGAGGCTGGAGTTTTGCATTGTGATGACAGAAGATGGGCCATAAGCCAAGGAATGCAGGCAGACTCTGGGAGCTGGAAACGGCAAGGAGGCAGGTTCTCCCCTGGAACCTCCAAAAGGATCACAGTCCTACTAACATCTTGATTTTAGCTCATTGAGACCCATTTCAGACTTCTGTCCTACAAAACTGTAAAGATAATACATTTGTATTATTTTAACCCTCTGAATTAGTGGTAACTTGTTTAGCATCAATAGGAAATCAATCAGTTACAAATACTAAAATACACCATATGTGTCATTGGTTCGGGTGTTTTTATTTTAATCAATAAACATTATTTTTCAGACAAGTTTTAAGTTCATAGTAAAACTGAACAGAAAGCAGGCCACCTGTACACTACCTACCCCATATATCCACAGGCTTCCCTGTCATCAACATCCCCCACCAGAGTTGTGGGTTTGTTACAACCAAGGAACCTACATTGACGTATCATTATCACCCGAAATGCGTTGCTTACATTGGGGTTTACTCTTGATGTTCTACAGTCTACAGGTGTGGACAAATGTCTGGTGGCATTCATCCAGCATTGTAGTATTACTCAAAATAATATTACTACCCTACAAATTCCCAATGCTCTACCTTCCCTCAGCCCCTGACAACCACTGATCTTTCAATTGTTTCAATGGTTTGGTTATTTTCAGATTGTCATATGGTTGGAATCATAGAGTATATAGCTTTTCAGATTGGCTCTGCCACTTGGTAATATACATTTAAGTTTTCTCCATGTTCCCAGGACTTGATCATTCATCCTTTTTAGGACTGAATAATATTCCCTTGTCTGGAGACTCTGTAGTTTCTTTATCCATTTATCCACTGGAGGACACCTTGATTGTTTCCAGGTTTATAATAAATAAAGTTCTTATAAATATTCATGCATAGCCTTCATAGCTGGGATAAGTCACACATGGTCATAGCATATAATCATTTTTACACGTTGTTGGATTTGATTTGCTAATATTTTGTTAATATTCCCTAGTACCCCCATAGTCACTGAAGAAATGAGAAAACATATTATGAAAAGTGTATAAAATTATTCACATGCTAAAAATTAAATCTCTTGTCAGAATCAGAACAGAATCACCCTAGAAAGCTGTCCCCAGACTTAGGGAGGACACCAAGGGTTGTCTGGGCTGAAGTGGCCCCAGAGGGGACAAGAACTGACCACCCCCAGCCACCCAGGTAAGGGAGGAACTGTGTGGTGTGCACTGTGCTGACACCAAGCCAGGTCACACCGAGACAGTCCCAGGAGGGAAAACAAGGAGGAACACTAAATATTTGAACTTTGGCAATTTTTAATCCCAGCTTTGAAGGGACAGGAGGGTAAACACTGTCCATTTATAAAGGCATGTGCGTTCCTAGGGCCTCCCAATAAAGCAACGCTGTTAGGCTTGCCTCTGCCCCAGTGATTTTGTAGTAAAATAGTCACTCCAGACAGGTTGGCTCCAGTCACACCTGCATCTGGAGAGAGGCCCAAACTTGTTCTGTTGCAAGCCTTATGGTGGCACAGTGACATTTTGAAAGAAAGGTTTGACGCTGTTTGTCTTATTCCATGATTTCTGCAGAGTCGGAGCAGAGAGAATCCTGGCAGGGACTGTGTTCCTCAGCCCCACAAGTGTGCACCACTCAAAAAAAAAAAAAAAAAGCCACAAGGTCTCTTTGTTTTAACAGAAAATTACCCATGTGAATTTCAGCCTAAAGGAATTAGATCATGTTTGTTCTTAGAAACAGGCTTGGCACAGGGTACAGGGTGTGTGGTTCCCATGGTCCAGGCTGCACCTCTCACAAGGTATCTGTTGCTGCCACAGCTGATGAACCCCTTTTCTATTCTTGCTTAGAAGCATAGGGCTAGTCTGTGGCCTGGTAGCCGTGCACGTTGATGGTGTTGGGTTGTTATAAAAACATTAACATCTGAATCAATGTATAAATTAACTCATATGTAGTTAATATTCTATACTATTCATAAAAGGAGTCACACCTGCCCTCCATAGATGTTGAAAAGTAGATTCTTTTTTTCACTTTTTCTTTCTTTTTTTCTTTTCTTTTTTTTTTTTTTTTTTTTTTGCAGTTTTATTGGGCCAGGGCCAGGGTTGAACCCACCACCTCTGGTATATGGGGTTGGTGCCTTACTCCTTTGAGCCACAGGTGCCACCCTGAAAAATAGATTCTTTATTAGACCAGAGTATTGGAGGTTGGCGGTACAGGAAGAGAACTCTGTAGAAAGATAGAAGAGATTTTACAACACAGATACCAAAACCAAATAAAGACTGAATAAAAATAAATTATAGATTGCTACCACTTGGGAATGCTGATATAAACATCCTGAATGAAACTGTGGCATATTTAGAGAGCAGTAAGCCATGACCAAGTGGGGTTGTTTCAAGAAGGCAAAGATGGTTTGATACTGGTTTATTAACATAATTCACCACATTTTGTCATCAAAGAAAAAATAAAGACCATTTCAAGACGTTTGACAAATATACATTTATGTTATAAGCTATTAATAGTGGAAGGATAGGTAACCTCAAGATGATTCAAAACTTAGACACCCCTTACACTAAGCCGGAAGTCAGCATGGTACTTAATGGTGAAATGCTAAAATGCTTCTCAGACTGCTGGCAAAGTCAGGGACAAGATGAAGATGCATGTCTTTCTACTGTTGTTTAACCCTCCTAGAATACACTTATCACATAAAATAGGACAAAGAAAGAAGCAACGTTTAAAAAATGGAAAGAATGTAAAATTTATATTATTTGTAAAAATTATAGTTGTACAGATGCAATATTCAAGAGTATCACCTGGAACCTTATTAGCAACACTATGACACATCAGCAGAAGAACAAGCCAGAAACCTAATATGTGTTAGTCAATTTTATATCATAAAACATAATCACAAAAGATTTCATTTATAATAACAACAAAACAAATTATACAAACAAATTTTAAAAAGAAACGTGCAGAACACATATGAGGAAATTCTTTAACTCTACTGATGGATATAAAAGAAGTCTTCAGTGTAGGGAAATGTGTATCTTACTGTTGGAGAGCAAATCTCAAAAATATGAAGATGTCAATTTTTCCAAATTAACTTATAAATTTGATGCAATTAATTTGATTCAAAATGCCAATAATTTTTTGTTGTTGATGGTATTGGCTTGCCTGATCCCAAATATATTTGGGATCTTATAGTTGAAATAAAATGAGAATATAGGACTTAAAAAAAGAAGAACTGGGATGAGGCCTCATCAGACACCCTAATGCTGTAGTAAGTGCAGTAGTTTGCTAGTGGAGCAGGATTGAGCAGTCCTGTCTGCATCTAGGCGCACATGGCTGGTAATCACTTTGTGCATCATTCATCCCAAAAATACTTTTCAGGGGTCCCTGATGTGCTACCCTAAGGTAAAAGGGCTCATAGGGGCTCAGTCCTGGTGAGAGGCCATGATAGGGTTTGGGGATTTTCACCTGCTCAGACTGTCTCACTACTCCTGTGCAGGCCTGGAAAGGCAGCCAACAGGGACACATTACTAAATGGGTGAACTGGAGAAACGAACCCCAACTCCTTGGAAACTTTCCTGGTGGTACCTGCTTTGACAGAAAGTGCTCTTTGCTACCAACTCCCCAGACCAAAAAACCTGAAGGAAAACTAGCAACACAGCATCTCCCTGGGGACAGTGACTGCCACTCTGTGACCACCAGACAATTATTTATAAATTATCTTTATTTTTCAGAGCAACGTTGGGTTTTAAAAACATGAGCAGCGGCTTGGCGCCTGTGGCTCAATCAGCTAAGGCGCCAGCCACATACACCTAAGGTGGCGGGTTCGAATCCCCAGCCCGGGCCCGCCAAACAATAATGACGGCTGCAACCAAAAAATGGCCGAGCATTGTGGCGGGCACCTGTGGTCCTAGCTACTTGGGAGGCGGAGGCAGGAGACTCGCTTGAGCCCAGGAGTTGGAGGTTGCTATGAGCTGTGATGCCATGGCACTCTCCCCAGGGGGATAGCTTGAGGCTCCGTCTCAAAAAAAAAAAAAAACATGAGCAGCAAGTATAGAGAGTTCCCATACACTCCCTCTCTCCATCCTTCGCCTCACCCCACACGGTTTCCTCTTAGTAGCACCGTCCACCTGTGTGGCACATTTGTGCTGATGGATGAACCAACATGGATGGTACACTTGCATCAGGGCTCACTCTTGATGTCGTACATTCTGTAGATTTTGACAAGTGCGTAATAACCGTGTATCCACCATCTCAGTATCATACAGAATAGTTTTACTGCCCTAAAAGTGCCCTGAGTACCACAGACAGTTTTTTGAAACTAAAATTAAACGTAAAAGGGAAGACAGAACTCTTGTGATACTGACTTGCTCGGGACTGATAGTCTTTTTAATCACTAGAAATTTACAATCACCGTCAATGGATCTAAAACATGTCAAATACAGTCACTTTATGAGTCTTTCACTCCTAAAATCCTTAGCTAACACCAATCTTCTCAGGCCATTCATTTCTCAGCTAAAACTTTCATGCTTATGTGAAATCAGGCAATGAAAGCCAGAGTCTTACAGGAAAAATAAGGCATTTATTACAGACATGAACTGATCAAAAGAACAATCACAGAATTGATCTAATATCTTTCTTCACTGGGACTTCTTTTCCTTCCATTGTGTTTTCCTGTTGAAAGAGAGAAGGAGGGAAAATCAGACTGTGGTGGTTTCACTTTCCTGCTTTGGTGCCTGGGATTCCTGGGCATTAAGCACAAACAGATCTGATGGGCACTCCACAGCTGCACACAGCCGCCAGGCCCAAGAACAAACAGCAGGGGTGAGAGATACCGTCGGGAGGAAGAAGTGACTGAGCCTGGGTAACGGAGACACAGCCCACGGGGCAGTGATTTCCAGCGGGTGTGCCATGAGAATGTTTAAAAATCATTAGTTAAATTATTTTTAAAAGAAGTTCAAAGCACAGTAAGTTTATTCTTTTTTTTTTTTTTTGATCAACATAGTTAAAGTATGCCATGAAAGTTTAACTATAGGTTCATGCGCTCTGTTAGATAAAAAAGGTTGAAAATCATTGCCTTAGAGGAAGCTCAAGTCTTAAAAAGGAAAGAACTAGGGCGACCCCTCAGGAGAGGCTATGGACAGGTGCCGGGACTCAGTCTGGCCTAAGGAGATGGGTGTGGTGTGAGGTTGGGATGGAAGAAGCCAATAGAAACAGTAAATGAGGAGGCTGGTCACAGCTGTGCTCATCGGAGGGTGTGGGGCTAGAGATGGGAATACCCATCCATCCAGCCACCCATCCAGCCAGCCAGCCACCCATCCATCCATCCATTGATCAGTTCACCTATTCAGTAAACATGTACACTCAAGCATTTACTGGGTGTTACAAAAATCAACAATGCCTGGTTCTGACCTCAACCCCAGCCCCTCACAAACTACTGCAGCAGGCCCAGTCTGCAGTCAGCCCTCATGATTCACAGGTGCCATGTTTGGAATTCACTTATGCACTACTATTTATTTGTACCTCCAAAGTCAACAGCCATGGTGCTTTCTCATTTATTCTCAGACAGAGCAACAAAACTTTTGAGTCATCCTACCCACAGGTTCCTAGCAGAGGTCAAATAAGGTGACACTCTGCCTTCTTATCCCACTTCTCATGCTGTAACAAGTGTCCTTTTTGTGGTCTCTTCAGTGCCAAGTTTTTGCATTTCTGTGCTTTTTGTTGATGATTTCACTGCTGATAATAGCCCCAAGTACTGGACTATCAAGTGTTCCTAAGTGCAAGAAGGCTGCGCTGTGCCTGATGGGGAAAGTCATGTGTTAGACAAGCTTTGCTCAGGCAGGAGTTACAGTGCAGCTGGCTGCAAGTTCAATGTTAACGAATCAACAATGTATGTTGCGTAAGGCGTCTAAACAGAAACACACCTACAACAAGGTTGGGGAAAATGCTGTGATCAGAGACTTAAAGGAACATGGTCCTGTATTCCCCACATGATCAATGATTCGGTATTCAACTTTATAGACTGTAATTGCTGTGAATAAGGACACTCAACTGCTCTGGGTGAAGTATCTGGTAGGAGTGTTTCGTGAATGTGAGTCGGAGCAAAATGTAAGTAAATAAAGTGCTCTGTGGCCAGGATTCTGCCTCTGGGTTTGGTTGGGTCTCCTTTGTCTTCTGTGGGGTTCTGGCCCCCTCCAGAGATGTGCTGTAGTGGGAGATCATGCCAACAAGTTGTCAGTAATGAGTCTGATACTGAGTGTCAAAATCTCTAGGCAGCTTCACTGAGTGTCCCAGGTTTGGGGACCAGCCGCCCACACAGTTGATGGTAGATAATTATGCCACTAACTTCCAATCAGTTAAAGTCTTTGCTTTCAAATTGGAGCCTGCATTTCAGTTTCACCTATAAACTAGGAATAAAATTCTCAGCCCCCCAAGTGACTGAATGAACCCCATCTTGGCCAAGGAGACCCCAGAGAAACCATAGAAACAAGTTCCTGGTTGGAGGGGACAGGAGGTTGCACACACCTCGTTATGCCCCCTCCCTTTTGTGATTTGACACAACAGCTGACCAGCGTTAATGTTACAATAGAGATCATGAGACTGGAAGGACAGACTCTTTGTGGCAATAAGATACCAAATTATAAACAGCCATGCCAGCCAGTGGTTAAGTCAAACAAGCTTATGCTTTCATAATAAACTATGTTCTAATGGCCACGAGGGTTTTCTTTTTCTCCTGCAGCTAAACAAGCCCCAGCCTGGAGATAAGTAACTCTGAGACAACTACAGCTCATCCCAGACACTCACTGACCCCTCGCACCTCCCCCATCCCACAAGCCACAGCTACAGCTTTGATTGGACAAGACGCTAATTTCAGTCACTTCCTCCTGAGAAGAAAATCACCAGCCGTGGACTGGTTCTGGCTGGTTTTTGGAGGCTGTGCACTTGGGTGACTTCATGCCCCTGTATTACCTTTGACATACAGTGCCTACCTTTAATACCATGAAATGTTAAATCTCCACCCCAAAGTAAAGGAGAGATGCATATAATATGCACATGTGCTCAACAGGCACAGGCCCCTTGCAGGACACACACAGTGAGCGTGGACACTCAGTCACCTGCTCAGCCTGCAGCCTGGTTCCCCCCCCCATCTTCCCTCAAAGTGCTGGCTCTTGGTGTCCAGCTTCAGGCTGTGATGCCCACTGGGATGCCCACTGCAGCTTGTGATTCCCCCCTGCAATACCTCTCTTCCAAATTTATAAATTGTGTGATTTTTTTTTTGTTAACATACCCAACACATGACAAGCATATTGCAAACCAGTAATTCTTGAGGTTTGGTCCTTGGAGACACAAGTATCCCAGGAAGGGGAAGGAGAGGTTTTGGAAAGAGACAAAGACCAAGAGGGTAAGTGCAGTCCTGACGCTGCCCCTGAGAGCAGGAGCTTCCTAATGCCTGGCTTCCTCATCTACGAAAAGGAGGTGACAATAATCCCGAAATCTCATTTGGATTATGCAAGATTTATATAAAGCCGTAGACATGAAGGGTCCCAACACAGATCCTGGCACACTGGCTATGATCTGCACAGGTGCAGGGGTCAGGCACGAAGCAGGCATTTAATGAACATTTGTTGAACAAACAGATAAAATCATAAGACTGGTTCTTTTCACCATGTGCTTTTTGGCAAAACCTCAGTTAGAGCCACTTTTTTTGCTGCCATAGTTGAGGAGCTCCGTGCTGATAATCACCATTGCCATGTAAAGGGAGGCCGCTGCAGAGGGGGTGCTGAGGGTCCCCTGGGCATTGCATCAGTGGAAAGTCAGAACCATTCCAGCTGCGAGAGAAGACAGCTTAAGGCTCTCACGTAGATTCCTTTAAGTAGGCGAGCTGGGACCTGATTCTCCACATTTTCTCTTTCAGAACAACAAATAAGAACAGAGTCCAGAGCTCCTTGTTTAACATTTCACTATCCACTGTTAGCCATTAAACCGTTTCTAGCAGCCTTAAAGATCCTTAGAACAGTCGGGCTCCGGGAATTCCATAAAAGATGAGCCCAAGTCTCCTCCAAAGCTCTGCCCTCCAAGAGCTCCCCAAAATGTCATCCGCAAGCTGAAAAGAGTAATTTTGCTTCTGGTCATGGATTCATTCGTTTACTCTGTCCTCTGACCTGGGGATCACGTTCCACATGCCATTCTTATACCGTGAAATTGATGAAGGGTGCCCAATATCAAAGGGTATTTCATATTTCATATATGAATATCATTAATGGTGTTTTTACTTATTATAAAACCAAAATAATTGGTAAAGATCATGAGGGAATGAACTTTCAAAGAATTCACACTCTAGTAGGGACAAAAACAAGTTGAAAATAATAATCAACTTTTGGAGAAGCTGAACCCTGAGAGTTAAGGGACGGTATCACCACCGTGGGTGGGAGAACAGGCTCAGAACCGGCCAGCTGATTCCAGGCCCTGCCAGACTGGCCTCCTTAGCAGAGCCGCTGTGCCAACCCTCCTGGACCCAATCTGTGATTCTAGGAAACCCAGAGCACAGCGTGGAAACCTGCCCTGCTAAAGGTCATGGGAGGGCAGAGACACAACCAGGACTTCATCAAAGTCAACGTCCAGACCAGGGCAAGCAGCAGTTGGTCTTTAGTCTGTGCCGCCTTTAAAAAGACAGGTATTAAGGATGGATTACTTTATGGAAATCAGATGATGCCTTTACATTGCAATACACATGTGTGCACACATCCAGTCTCACACCCGTGCGCGCACACATCCAGTCTCACACCCGTGCGTGCACACATCCAGTCTCACACCCATGCGCGCACACATCCAGTCTCATACCCGTGTGCACACATCCAGTCTCATACCGTGCACACATCCAGTCTCAAACCCGTGCGCACGCACATCCAGTCTCATACCCGTGCACACATCCAGTCTCACACCCCTGCGCGCACACATCCAGTCTCATACCCGTGTGTGCACATCCAGTCTCATACCCGTGCGCTCACACATCCAGTCTCATACCCGTGCGCACACATCCAGTCTCACACCCGTGCGCGCGCACATCCAGTCTCACACCCGTGAGCACAGAGCCAGTCTCACACCCGTGCGCGCGCACCCCCAGTCACACACCCGTGCGCGCACACCCACTCTCATACCCGTGCGCTCACAACCAGTCTCACACCCGTGCGCGCACACATCCAGTCTCATACCCGTGTGTGCACATCCAGTCTCACACCCATGCGAGCACACATCCAGTCTCATACCCGTGTGTGCACATCCAGTCGCGGGCCGATGCGTGCACACATCCAGTCTCTTAACCGTGAGTGCACATCCAGGCTCAGACACGTGCGGGCTCCCTTCGGGGGTCGCACCCTT
>CAUYQV010101541.1:0-14101 GCA_963574575.1 Galagoides demidoff
TTCAACCTTCAAAGAGACACAAAGTTTGAAACCTTGAGACAGCTGCAAAAGGGAGTTTGTCTAAAGACTTGAGACTACCAAGAGGGGAGTAAAACCTTGAAGTTACACTGTGCACCAATTATATTACAGAAAGCAGATTTAAGGCTTCCGTCTCTGGCAATCTGGAGGCCTACGTAGTTTTCCATAAGAGTTCACTTATCAACCCCTAGGCTGTGTCTCTGCAGAAAGGTTTTTAACCCCTTCTTTGCAGGCTTAACAGCCACATGGCCAGTCACTGGAGATGGGTTTTTATGCCCTAATCCCCAGGCCCTGTTCCATGCTGACCAGGGATACCGGGTCATCGACAGAGTTGCCTCCCACAGAAGTCTGTCCACCTGCTTCTGGAGCTTAAAGAGAGCACACAGTTTGTGAAGGAGCACACAGCTGTGGGCTTTACCCTACAGTTTCAGAAAAGAATACAAGATAAGACACACTTAACCTTCCTGGTTCTCTAGTTTTATGCTTTGTAAAATCTTTTCTAACTTGAAAATGCTATAATTTCAAGAAAACTCCAGCAAATGAACCAGAAAAGCAATACGGCATTGATCAGGATAGCGGATTGAATAGGCTGTAAGAGCATCAGTGATACGGTCTCAGGGTAACCAAGCTACTAAACACTTAAGATCAATTTCAGCCATCAGCTACAGATAGATATCTTCACTTCAGCCACCAGGTAATTGTGTGTACTTGAATCAATATTGTGCAGTGAACACACGCAGGCACAGCATCTCATGCTAATGAGGCGGACAGCCCACATTTTCCTCTGGCATACCGAATGGACTTGACAACAATGCTTGTTAAATATTATAATCGGAAGTACTCTTTAATGCCACAGTGGAGGACAAAAAATAAACTCCCGTAGAGATGAATCAGAGACAGGACTCGTCCAAAATGACATCGGGACATGAGTGCTTCCACATAGAGGCGATCCGCTGAAAACAAGCTATAGTGAACATTGAGTTGTATACTCAATATTATACACGTACAAGGTTTATTTGGGAAAACTTACTTTCCTTTTATTTATATAATTCATACCAGAAGAATCTCTCCTTTTTCAGTGAAGGAGCATAACTTTCACATTGAGAAAACATAAAGTGCCGTGAATACTTGTTGACACTTTTTAAAGTAAGTTCAAGAACACGGATGAGAATCTTGCTTGTGTTATAATATATTTAGAAATAAACACAAGACATTAAGATTAGGAAAAACAAATATAATATCAAACACCCAGGGGAAACCAATTATAAATACAAGAGACGACCTCCTCTTTGTCCTCGTTTATGGTTATTCAGAAGGTGCTCTCAGATCCCCTGTGCTGGAATACCTGTGAGGTATGTTTGTCTTCACACCACTCTTTCATTTAAGACCTTTGAGCATTATGGGTTAATTTTGCAAGGAAGAAGTTCTGACTGCATTGAACATATACATTTAATACTTAAACTGACTCATATTTAAAAATCATCTGCCTAGGGCAGTGCCTAGGGCTCAAAGGAGTAGGGCACCAGCCTCATATGCTGGAGGTGGCAGATTCAAACCAAAACAGCCAAAAAAAAAACCCAAAAAACTATTCATTTATGTTAAAACATGATACAAGCAAAATGTGGGTAAAAGAGAAGATAAAGGTAAGATTTTTTACACGAGGAGCTCTAATTATGAATAAGTCTTTGAAAAGATAAATGCTCTCTCTCTCATGCACCTTTTAGGATAACGGAAAAATAGTAATTATTTTCACAATATCTCTTTTAGAGATTTGATTTGAGTTTTTGTAATAACACCCCCAAATTACCCACGCAATTGCATCATTTTATTGAAGTTAATAAGAGTTACGTGGGTTTTGTTTGAAAAGAGAGAAGGAAAGAACTTCAAACATTGGTGATTTTGTTCAAAAGCTTCACTTTATATGAGAAAACAGAAGACCAATGGTCATCGTGTTGAAGACCAAAGTTGCTTAACTAAAATAAAAATTTCCCTTTCACTTCAACACTTTCCCCTAATTCCCGAATCATATATAACTGAGAATTTGACATTTGGGAGGTAGGAAGTGCTCTAAAGCACAGCATCTTTCAAATTCTGTCTACATTACCTTGTTTCTTTTCACATAAGAGAGAAACTGATTTAAATATAATTCTTTTCTTTTTTTTTCCATGTTTCTTTATTGATGGTGCAATGAATTAGGTTACATTGTTTGCATTTGTACAGTGAAGCCCCTCTTATAATTGTGTCTCACCCCCACGATGTGTGCCATGCATTGAGATAACAACTGAGAAATGGTGGCTGTGTGCCACTCTTGACCCCCAAGACTCTTGACCCTTGACCACGAAGTGCACCACCACTAACTCACCTTTTTCACACCCACCTACATGCCATGAGGTAGACTTGCCTAATAAACTTCCACTGATTGCTGCTTTGGTGTTTGATTTCAATTCTGTGTTTCCAAATGCAGGAACCGACCGGTAACAGTCTTGCTGGGCTCGGCACCTGTGGCTCAATTGGCTAAGGCACCAGCCACATACACCTAAGGTGGCAGGTTCGAATCCCCAGCCCGGGCCTGCCAAACAACAATGATGGCTGCAACCAAAAAATGGCCGGGCGTTGTGGCAGGCACCTGTGGTCCCAGCTACTTGGGAGGCTGAGGCAGGAGACTTGCTTGAGCCCAGGAGTTGCAGGTTGCTGTGAGCTGTGATGCCATGGCACTCTACCCAGGGGGATAGCTTGAGGCTCCATCTCAAAAAAACAAGCAAGCAAACAAAAAAAAAAAACAGTCTTGCTGAAGACTCTCTAAATTGACCTATCTTTGATCATGTAGAAAAGACCTACTAAACAGTAAGAAAACCAATGGATACCCCAATCTTTGAAGGTCCGCTCAGCCACGAATTTGTTATTTTTCATAGAAATTATACATGGTATGAATTATGATAGACTATATTAAATGCACCCCTTTCTCAAATGACAAAACTTCTCCTTGGCCAAACTTATGCTGTTCTTATAAAGATATCAGATCTACATTTATTTCTATCCATATTTATCTTAAATTAGAAATAAGGCCAATATGTTTTTTTTTCCTATTGACAATAAGGAATTTATGAGTTGCTAATATCATCATAATTTCTACCTTGATATGAAAGCAATAATTGTTGAAAATACACAAATCAGAACTCTAGAATTTGAAAATGTAAGTATATTATACATGGCTAAGTACAAATATTTCATTTTTGATGTAGAAATACTTTTCACAATTTCATAAGGCAATTGAACTGAAAGCATTAGATATTTGACATTAGAGCTGAAGACATTTCTGTCACAGATTGGATAATAAAGGAAAAAATTATAGTAATGTTAAAATAATGTACAACATTCTAGTGGCTTAAGCGCTACAACTTTGAAAAAGAATTACTGTAGAATTCAGATACTTTTTAGCTTAATTTTATTTAGATGGCATAATTGTTCATATTTATGGGGTGTGTAGTGAATATTTTGATACATATTATGAATTTATGATGATTAAATCAAGGTAAATAAATCATGCCCATCACCTCAAACATTTATCATTTCTTTATGTTGGAAATGTCCAAAATCTCCCTCTAGTTCTTTGAAGCTACGTAACATAGTGTCTCTAACTATAGTCAGGGAATAGAACTCTACAATTTATTCCTCCCCACCTAGCTGAAAATCTTTTGTTAAATCCTTTAACAAGTCTCTTCTTATCCTCTTTTCCCTGATTTTTCCCAGACTCAAGCGTCCTCTGTTCTCTCCTGACTTGTGTGAAACCACCTATTTTCAGATGCCTCACACGAGAGGGAACACGCGTTTTAACTTTCTCTTCCTAGTTTACGTCACTTAACATAAGGTCCCCAGGTCACTCACGCCATCGTGGTGACAGGATTCCATCCTTCTTGGCAACTGAATAGGATTTCATTGTGAATATACCCACATTTCTTCATCCCTCCATCCACCGTTGGGCATCTGGGTAAATCCTGTAATGGGACTGATGTGATTAGCGCTGCAGTAAAACAGGGTTGCAGGTGCCACTCTGACATACTGACCTCCTTTCCTTTGGATAAATGCCCAGCACTGGCACGGCTGTATCAAGTGGTAGTTCTGCTTGTAGTTTTGGGAGGACCCTTCACACTGTCCCCCAGTAGTGCTGCAGCTAGGTAAGATCCCCCCAATAGTGTATAAGAATTCCCTTCTTTCCACACCTTTACCAGCGTTTGTTATTTTTCTCTTTTTGATAATAACCATTGTCACTGAGATGAGATTTCATCTCATTTTGGTTTTAATTTACCTTTCCCCTAATGATTATTAAAGTTGATCGTTTTTTCTGTGTCTTCTTTTAAGAAAAAAATTGTTCAAATGTTTTGCTCATTTTTAATCAAATTTATTTTTTTGTTGGTATAATTGTCTTATTGTGAAATATCACTGAAATTTTTTTCAAGGACCAATCGTATGCAAATATAGTCAACCTGTTCATTATTCTTTTAAAATCTCCACTTTTCAACCCATTAGGTTTAATTACCTCTAAATTCAGCTAAATTCTACCTTTTTGTATTTTTACTGGGTAAAATACAAAATATAAATGGTAGAATTTATATTTTTACCCAGTAAAAATACAGTTGTTTGTTAATTACTGAAACAGAGTAAACCATCTTGACTAAGTCAGAGACAGTGTTCTCTATGAGATAATATTATCTATTTCTTCATAATATGAGTGGAATCATTGCTGATTTTCTATGCATATACGAGTTGAATTTCCTCAGATAGATCTTGTGTTTCTTTTGTGCCCATAACGACATCTGGATACTCATCAAAAGTGTAAAAATTCCAACTAGAAAGAAAAAGAAATAATTATTACAATTTTTCTTATTTTCGTGATGGATGTAGTAAGTTATATTAGAAGAAGAATCATTACCCTCTGTAGTTTTTAACATATTTCTCCAATGTTGAATATTTTCTTATTAATTTCCTTACTTAAACTCGTTGCCAGGCATAGATTTATCGATATTGCATGGATGAGTAAACATAGAAAATGCATAGCAAATTTCAAAACAAAGCCATGTTTCATATCTGACTGCCACAGAACATTGTCAAATAGGATTTTTTTTGTATTTGAATTTTTCAGTCATGTTAGGGGTCTATCTACACCCCACCACATATATAATGTAATAAGCAACCTTGATCGTCATTTGAAATTTTTGTGTAGTAGAAAAAAGAATGGATAAGATGTGTATTACATGTGTCCACTCCACTACAGGAGACTCATGGACACAGCTTCTCAGTGTGTGGTCAGATGCCCAGAACCCAAGATTGTACTTTGTCACCTAAGCTGTCCCTTCACAGATGCTCAAGGGCATTGGAAGACAGGAAGGGGGTGGGAGGAGGAGGTGAGGGGGTGGATGGGGGGAGGGAGGGAGATTGGTGGGGTCACCTCTATGGTTTATCTTACAAGGGTACAAGTGAATCTTTTTAAAAGCAGAGTATGAACGTTTTAACTCAATAACTAAGAAAATGACATGAAGGCTATGTTAACCAGTTTGATGAGAGTAGTTCAAAATGTGTATGAAAACAGCACACTGTACCCCATGATTGCATTAATATACACAGTTGTGCTATAAGAAATAAAAAGAAAAAAAGAAGACAGCACAGACCCATTCCTGTAGACATGCACAAGATGTCCACACAAGGGACGTGCGGTTACCATTATTTCTTCTCAACAAAACCTCATTGCTTAGTAATAAATTTGGATTAACTTTTCATAGCTTGGATTAAGGAGCTGTTTATCACAGAAACAGCTAACAATGGTCCAGGATAATTTACTACTACTTAAAAACAAAAAAATCAAAATCAATGTAAAAGCATAAAATCCTTCTGCAAACACGCCAAACTTCAGTGCTATGGTAACTTATTCTCAGAAACCACTCACCTTAGAGGTGCATTTAATTGGGTTAATTGCCTCCAAACCCAGGTCTTACCTGGCAATGTTTGTGTCATGACTGTGAAACTAATCCAGGCTCCAAGCTGTTACATTAAAACATAAATGAACAAGTATCTATGGTTAATCTATTGATTTGTGCAGTTGTGGCCTTACATGGGTAATTTTAAGGTTGAAATTATTAGAGCAACTTTAGGAAAGAATAATTTCCAGAAGAAATTTAACTTACATTTATAATTCATAAGCAATCTCATAAAAAGTATTATATTTATGAGAAAATTATGTAATTGTAAGATATTTTCTAAAAATTATAATCCTGATATCTCCCAAGACATTTGATATGATTGTAAAATATTAATTAAATATAGACACATTTTTGTACAACTATTCCTTTCTCTGCAAGAAAATTGTGATTGAAATGTTCTATTTTCCTTTTTTTTAACTTGAACTGAAATCTATCTCTGTGCTCATATCTATAGATAATACGTATCTATCACATATATTAATTTACAATACATGTAAATCCATAAGCGCATGTAGTTAGCATGTTGTCAAATGAAGTTTAATTATTTACTTACATAAATAGCATACCTCATAGGTGTAGTTAGGACACGAAACCAGAAAAAATATCCATGTGAAGGGGTTGTAGTTTGGTCTTGGGAAACAGGCATTATTTCCTTTTAGAAGGGGTAGGGAAATGTTAATGATACTGCACCTTGCCAATTGATCCTATACTTATGTTAAATTCCCAAGAACAATCATATACCACCATGTGATGAAATTCCATCACATATTTATAGCTGTCTATTTCACAAATGACTCAAACGTTTCAAGTGCTATGAACTTTTTTCTTTGCAGTTTTTGGCCGGCGCTGGGTTTGAACCCGCCACCTCCAGCATATGGGGCCAGCGCCCTACTCCTTTGAGCCACAGGCACCTCCCCATCAAGTGCTATGAACTTTCAACTCAAATAGAATAGCTGTCATTCTCTCACCATAACTACAGCTATTTTTCTGCAACAATACAGAATACACAAGGATCATGAATTCTTTAAAGTTTTAAATAAAATAATATGTGTTTTGTATATCACAATCTTTGCAGCAGTATTACGTATGGAAATCATAAAATGTGTTTTAATAATTACTTGCTCTTTCACATTTTCTCTTAGTGTCTAAGAAGATAATTTGGTTGAGATTATTAAATACCTCAAATCTCCCTTTGTATTAAATTAGTGAAAATAATAGAGAATTTTATAAGGATGTCATTTATATCAGAAAAGTAAGAAAATCCCTTATAAGAGGATTACATTGACTATCCACATAGCTAATATTCTGAAATATCAGAATAATAAATTATTTCTGCACAGCAATCAGGATTAGTATTTATATCACTCAACATACTCAGCTTATTATCAATTGATTTTTGTTACTTAGTTAAAATTATTAAAATCCCCTCTAAATTTTCCCCAGAAATATGTTAGATGACAAATTTATAATAATATGAAGTTAAACCTTGAACTGTGACATGTGTGGAAGCACCTATGAATTATAAAATCGTTGTTTTATTTTCCACAGCCAGATTTAATCTGATAACAAGTCAACTAATCTCTTTTAGTTATAACTCTAAAATCATAATAAAATGTCAGCACCGGTGCTCTCTTCGGCAGCACATATACTAAAATTGGAAAGATACAGAGAAGATTAGCATGGCCTCTGCACAAGGATGACATGCAAATTCATGAAGCGTTCCGTATTAAAAAAAAAAGTCAGCATGCGGTTTCCAAAATTGTAATTATTATTGAAATATCAAAGGACAAATATTTGCCTGAGTATTAGGCAGAGTCTATGCACTTTTCATTTTAAGATAAACACGTATGCCTTTTAATATTACTGTTTTTTGGAAGTATTTTGTGAATATCTTTATGGTATGTTGATATGTTAGTAAAAGGAAAGATAATTAAGGAATCTACCCAAGAATACATATATTGAGTCTCAGAGGTGGAAGAGGCATAAGGAATAATCTGAATGAAGGTTTTCAATTTATGAGTATTAAGGACCTGGGAAAGGGGAACTGATCAATGTTCCACAAATCCGTATCTCTTCCAGATGTAGTTTGGAGATTAAATAATAAAAAAATGTCTCATGACAGAGAAAACTATGTTCAAATGCATAATATTTTTTCAAGTGTACAGATTAACTGCTTATTGTAATACCGTGTCAGTTGATGGTTACTGATTTAATTCTTATATTCCACATGACGTGTTTTTTCGCGTCTAATTAATATCCAATCACGTAACTGATTAATAGCTACTGTAACAGCTGATCGTGAATTTTGTTTGGACATTAGACATAATATCTATGTATAAATAATTTTAATATATTAGTCATGGTAGATGTAGTATTTTAAAAAGTACTTGTAACCTTAATTCAGTTAAAACACTTTGTATTTCAAAAGAATGGATACCATTGATATTAAAATTACTACTTTAAGGAGTTTGTCTAAAATCAATATTGTGGCCTTATATTTGAACTATAGTAGAAAAAAATTTAGATTAAATTCAAATATTTGGGAAAATTGGACATAAAAGGGCAAAAATTGTAGCATATTCTTTGTTTCCAAGTATTGCTATTTTCCTTTTTTTTTTTTTTTTTTTTTTTGAGAGACAGAGCCTCAAGCTATCCCCCTGGGTAGAGTGCCATGGCATCACAGCTCACAGCAACCTCTAACTCCTAGGCTGCAGCGAGTCTCCTGCCTCCACCTCCCAAGTAGCTGGGACCACAGGCGCCTGCCACAACGCCTGGCCATTTTTTGGTTGCAGCCATCATTGTTGTTTGGCGGGTGTGGGCTGGGGATTTGAACCCACCACCTTAGGTGTATGTGGCTGGTGCCTTAGCCGATTGAGCCACAGGCGCCGAGCCAAAAATGAGAGTCTTATCAGTAACATTTTTTATCAGAAGGCAGAACCTCGGAGCAGGGACTAAATTTGGGATTTGAAAAAGTTCTCGGCTCGGCACCTGTGGCTCAATTGGCTAAGGCGCCAGCCACATACACCTAAGGTGGAGGGTTTGTATCCCCAGCCCGGCCCGCCAAACAATAATGATGGCTGCAACCAAAAAATGGCCAGGTGTTGTGGCGGGCGCCTGTGGTCCCAGCTACTTGGGAGGCTGAGGCAAGAGAATCGCTTGAGCCCAAGAATTTGGGGTTGCTGTGAGGTGTGATGCCACGGCATTCTACCTAGGGCAACCGCTTGAGACTCTATCTCAAAAAAAAAAAAAAAATCCAAAGCACTCTTAATATGGTCTTCATCATCTATCACCTATCATTAGTTGAGTGAGCTAAGATGATGTTCAGAAGTCCCTAAGTTAGAGGCAACACATCTTTCTATTCGTAATGTGTAGGAGTACAATCTTTTTTTTTTTTTTTTTTTGCATCTTTTGGCGGAGGGCTGGGTTGGAACCCACCACCTCCGGCATATGGGGCTGGTGCCCTACTCCTTTGAGCCACAGGTGCCACCCCAGTACAATCATTTTTGCCACAAAACTGTTAATCATCACCATTCTCCAAATTCTCATCCAGTCCAACATCTCAGAACCCATACCTGCTTTAACCAATTGTGGGCCACATCTAGTCGCTATCTCTTTACCCATACTGCCCTTTGCACACAAGACACCAAGGTTTCTACACTTTAACACACCCATTTTATAAAGCTGCCAACTCCCATTCCAACCCTATTCTGAAACATGGCAGAAAAGCCTTAGCACCACATAGAGGATCATCACTGGATGCTTCAGAAAGGTTCAGACAATCTGCATAAAAAACATCATTGGCAGCTCGGCACCCGTGGCTCAAGTGGCTAAGGCGCCAGCCACGTACACCAAGGTGGCGGGTTTGAATCCAGCTCGGGGCCCGCCAAACAACAATGACAGCTGCAACCAAAAAATAGCCAGGCATTGTGGCGGGCGCCTGTGGTTCCAGCTACTCGGGAGGCTGAGGCAGGAGACTCGCTTGAGCCCAGGAGTTGGAGGTTGCTGTGAGCTGTGATGCCATAGCACTCTACCCAGTGTCTCTCAAGACAGCTTGAGGCTCTGTCTCAAAAAAAAAAAAAAAAAAAAAAAATCATTGGCTTTTAAGCTTGAGTATTGAAAATACTGCTGAGAGACTGAAGAGTTTTTTGTTTTTCTTTTTTTGAGACAGAATCTCAAGGTGTTGCCCTGGATAGAGTGCTGTTGCGTGACAGTTCACAGCAACCTTAAATTCTTGGGCTTAAACGATTCTCTTGCCTTAGCCTCCCAAGTAGCTGGGACTACTACAGGTGCCCAGCACAATGCCTGGCTATTTTTTGGTTGCAGTTGTCATTGTTTAGCTGACCTAGGCCAGATTTGAACCCACATGTGCCACAGTGTATGTGGCCAGCGCCCTACCCACTGAGCTACGTGCCAGGCTAATTTTTGTTGTAGTTGTCACTGTTGTTTGGCAGGCCCAGGCTGGGTATGAACCCATCAGCCCTGATGTATGTGGCTGGAGACAGAAGAGTTTCAAACGAAGTATTGTGCACCCCTCCACCAAAGTCACAGTTCTTAAAAGATAGTAAGATGTACAAGAACCCAGAAGCTTCTACACTGCTAACCTGCAGTATGCTGAGAGAATAAAGGTGAGGCTCGGAAGCGCCTGAATCCACAGTGGAAGATCAGCTCTTCTTTGGCTTTCACAGGTTCAGTGTTGCCAAGGTCCCGTCTCACTACCATATTCAAAACCGACATCTGAAGTCAAAGTAAGGAAAGAAAAATTTTGTAGTTCAGTAATACAATAGCCTAATCTGAAAGAAAATAAACCAAACTAGCAGATTCAGATTTTCTCTAGGAACTGTTAATTAATGGTGGCATGTAGATGATTTATTTTTTTTGAGACAGAGTCTCATCTCACTTTGTCACCCTGGGTAGGGTGGAGTGATGTCATAGCTCACAGCAACCTCAAACTCTTAGGCTCAAGCAATCCTCTTTTCTCAGCCTCCTGAGCAGCTGGGACTACAGGTGCCCACGACAATGCCTAGCTAATTTTAGAGTCTGGGTCTTGCTCTTGCTCAAACTCCTAAGGTCAGGTGATCTACCCACCTCTGCCTCCCAGAGTACTAGGATTATAGGCGTGAGCCACCATGCCCTCCTTTTTTTTTTGCAGTTTTTGGCCAGGGCTGGGTTTCAACCCACCACTTCTTGCACATGGGGCTGGCATCCTACTCCTTTGAGCCGCAGGCGCTGCCCCACTCCATACCCTCTTTTACCTCTATCACCATCATCTGAGACAAACTCAGGCTGATCAGACTTTCACAAACCTTTTTGTACCAGTTTACCTTCCCAAATCTAACATAAAAGAGCTCTACATCTGCCAGAAAAATCAGCAGCCTTCAAGTCATTCACTCACCACACAACTCAAAACTGCATTAATTCAAATCTCTTCTTCACCTCTTCCTTACCCATACTGACCCAAAGACCTGTTATACACCTCAACATACACAAGTATTGCCCACTAAGAGAAAAAAGACTGTACCTTGGCATAGATCTTTATTTCTAGGGCTGCCAACCCTTGTTTAAAATCTGATCTGGAAAATTGACTTATCTTAGAGAAGTCTCAGACACAAAAGGTTTGCATCACTGAGATGCTTCAGACAGGTTCAGACATTTTTGAGTAAAGTCATCATTGACTTCTCTACTATCGTGATTCCTAACCATAGAGGCAGAATTTCCATATCCCAATGAGCAAAGTAGCAGTCACATCAACAGAATTTTAGACTTTTTTTTTTTTTTTTTGAGACGGAGCCTCAAGCTATCCTCCTGGGTAGAGTGCCATGGCAACATAGCTCATAGCAACCTCTAACTCCTGGGCTCAAGCAAGTCTCCTGACTCCGCCTCCCAAGTAGCTGGGACCACAGGCGCCTGCCACAACGCCTGGCCATTTTTTTTTGGTTGCAGCCATCATTGTTGTTTGGCGGGCCCAGGCTGGGGATTCGAACCCTCCACCTTAGGTGTACGTGGCTGGTGCCTCAGCCGATTGAGCCACAGAATTTTAGACTTTCAAGACAGAAGTGGGTTGCTAAGTTTCAAAACTCCTCATTTCCCACAAGACACTAATTTACCTTCTGTTCATGAGGTAATAAAGAAAATGCAATCAAGGGTGCTCCTTGTCTGAAGTATTCTACCACTGAGATTGGGACTTCAGAGATATGAAGTGTGACATACCAGCCGACCTGCCATAAGAAAGCAGAAAATAATCATAAAGTTACCCTTAAAAGTTCCAATAATGAAGAAGGATTTCTCCAATAATAAAAGTGTCAAGCCTCTCAGGTTACCTTTTAAAGTTAACCCTTTTGTCCTTCAAAATGCTTTAGTTACCCATATTCACCTTTTTTCCTTAACATGTTTTATGCCTTTTTGTTCCCA
This sequence comes from Galagoides demidoff, assembly GCA_963574575.1. NCBI lineage: Eukaryota > Metazoa > Chordata > Mammalia > Primates > Galagidae > Galagoides > Galagoides demidoff. Next base: position 12,402 of record CAUYQV010101541.1, read on the forward strand.
ATGTTACTCTTCCTCTTACAGATGACTCAATGTCCCCTCTAACTCATCTAAGGGCAACACAAAACTAAGAAAGGTACCTCATTCTCATACCAAGAGGAGTGAAATAGGGAGTGCACTGACAAAAGCAAATTTATAGGATGGACAAAGGAAGGTAGATACCTCAGCTCCTTCAACCTCTTTTTCCTCAATCTCTTTAAAGATGCTTTTCCTAGTATTAGTAAAGTTCTGAAACTGAAAGATCCGAGCATAATCTGGAGGAAGGTTTTCCTTAGGATCCCATGGAGATGTCCGGAAGCTTTTGAGGCCTCTGTATTTCTGAAATCTAGAATATAGATTTTAAAGAAAATTAAGTCAGATTTAGGGGCGGCACCTGTGGCTCAAAGGACTAGGGTGCCAGCCCCACATGCCGGAGGTAGCAGGTTCAAACCCAGCCCTGGCCAAAAACTGCAAAAAAAGAAAAAAAAAATTAAGTCAGATTTATATGGTGCTACATCAGTGGTTCTCAACCTTCCTAATGCAGTTGCCCTTTAATACAGTTCCTGTGGGCCGCGACCCATGGGTTGAGAACCGCTGTGCTACACTCCAGTCACTTGTAAAATGGCTATGGTTGGCCTGGCGCCTGTATCTCAAGTGGCTAAGGTGCCAGCCACATACACCAAAGCTGGCAGGTTCAAATTTGGCCTGGCCCGCCAAACAACAATGACAACTACAACCAAGAAATAGCCGGGTGTTATGGTGGGTGCCTGTAGTCCCAGCTACTTGGGAGGCTGAGAATCACTTAAGCCCAGGAGTTGGAGGTTGCTATGAGCTGTGATGCCACAGCACTCTACCCAGGGCGACAGCTTGAGGCTCTGTCTCAAAAAAAATTAAAAAATAAAAATAAATAAAATGGCTATGGCTCTAGCTTCAAGAACTCTAATCACTATCTCTACTTAAACCAAGACCAAACTCCAAAACAACTCATAAACAATTATATCAGAACCAAACCCAAGCTTCTCACAGACAAAGGACAAAGATTTACAGAGGCTCCTTGTTGCCTGACAGGGAGTGGCTCTTTAACCTGAAACAAAATCCTTGGCATAGTCCTTCCTCTCTAATACTCAACATGAACTCTATTGTTTTAGTCAGACTTAACTTCCAGAGCAGATGTGATCTTCTACATCTTTGTGCTTTTGCAGTTCAATGCAAACCCCTCAAAACCTCCTAAGGTTATATACCTTAATTGAATTTTTTTTTTTTTTTTAGACGGAACCTCAAGCTATCCCCCTGGGTAGAGTGCCATGGCATCACAGCTCATAGCAACCTCCAACTCCTGGGCTCAAGCGAGTCTCCTGACTCCGCCTCCCAAGTAGCTGGGACCACAGGCGCCCACCACAACACCCGGCCATTTTTTTTTTTTTTTTGGTTGCAGCCATTATTGTTGTTTGGCGGGCCCGGGCTGGGGATTCGAGCCCACCACCTTAGGTGTATGTGGCTGGCGCCTTAGCCGATTGAGCCACAGGCGCCGAGCCACCTCATAGATTCTTATAAATGTTTGTTAAAATGAATTTATCAATTTGGGATGTGGAGATTAAAAACACAAATACTTGTTTTTGTTTTCAGTATACGTTTCATAGAAATCAACTTCAGACATAATGTATGTTCTAAACTTTGAAGGAAAGAAAATTAGTATAAAGGTTTTTTTTTTTTTTTTTTTTTTG
>CAUYQV010101543.1:0-22306 GCA_963574575.1 Galagoides demidoff
AAATATGGCCAGGCGTTGTGGCGGGAGCCTGTCCCAGCTACTTGGGAGGCGGAGGCAGGAGACTTGCCTGAGCCCAGGAGTTGGAGGTTGCTATGAGCTGTGATGCCATGGCACTCTACCCAGGGGGATAGCTTGAGGCTCCGTCTCAAAAAAAAAAAAAAAAAAAGGACACCAATATTTATTTGAAACCTAGTCTTTTGTGTTATTATTGATACATGACAATTTACATATTTATGAGGTACTTAACGATATTTTGATACAGGCATACAATGTGCAAGAATCACATCAAGGTAATTAAGATGTCCATCACCTCAGAGTTTTATCATAACTTTGTATTGTGAATATCCCAAATTTCCTTTTCTACCTATTTAGAAATATGCAATAAAATGTTATTAACTATAGTTGCCCTACTGTGTTATCAAATGCTAGTACTTAGTCCTTCTATCTGACCGTATTTTTGTACCCATTAACCTCTCTGCATTCCCGGTGCCTCCTACCTTTCCCAGCTTCTGGTAACCATCATTCTACTATCTCCATGAGATCAACTGTTTTAGCTTCCACATATGAGTTAAGAACATGCAATATTTCTCTCTTTCTATCTGGCTTATTTCATTTAATATAATGTCTTCCAATTTGATCCATGTTGCTGTAAATGACAGAATTTCACTTTTTATGGAGTATATATACATTTTCTTTATCAATTCATCTGTTGATGGAAAACAAGATATTAGGTTGATTCCGCATCTTGGTTACTGTGAATAGTACTGCATTAAACAGAGGACTGCAGATAATATCTCTCCCATACAGTGACTTGCTTTCTTTTAGATGGATAGTTTCAAATATTTTCTTGCTTCTCTTGTGAGATGGATAGTTTCAAATATTTTCTCCCATTCTGTATATTGTCTTGGTACTCTGTTAATTATTTCCTTTGCTGAGCAGAAGCTTTTTAGCTTGAAGTGATACAATTTGTCTATTTTAGCTTTTGAGGTCTTACTAAAAAAAAAAATCTTTTCTCAGACTAATGTTCTGACGCATTTCTCCAAATGTTGTCTTCTAGTAGTTTCATAGTCTGCGGCTTTTCATTTAAGTTTTGATCCACTTTATTTTTGGATACTGAGTATAATTTCAATTTTTTCTTAATCTGTTAAGATTTGTTTCTTGAATTAACAGATAGTCTAAAGATGTTTCGTATATTGTTAAGAAAAATGCATATTCTTCAGGTGTTGGATGGAATGTCCTCCAAATGTCCTTTAGGTCCATTTTGTCTACAGTGCACTTTGATTCTGGTGTTTCTTTTTTGATTTTCTGTCTGGATGTTCTGTCCATTGCTTAAAGGAGGTATTCAAGTCCCTTACTATGATTTATCTAATTGCAGGTAGTATCTCCCATACTACATATTAATATTAGTTTTGTGACAATACTATGTCATTTTGATTATATTACTTTGTAATATAATTTGAAATAATTTAAAATAATTTGAATTTGAGGCGTGTGATGCTTCCAAATTTGTTTTTCTTGCTCAAGACTACTCTAGATCCTGTTTATTCAGGATCTTTTGTGGTTCCCTCTGAATTTTAGGATTGTTTTCTCTATTTCTTTGAAAAATACCAATGGCATTTTGATAGTAATTGCATTGACTCTGTAGGTCACTTTGAATGGTATGTGTATTTTAAGAATATTAATTCTTTTAATCTGGGCGGCATCCATAGTTCAGTGGGTATGGCACATATACTGAGGCTGGGGTTTGAACCCAGCCCCGGGCCAGCTAAACAATAATGACAACTGCAAAAAAAAAAACAAACAAAAAAAAACAGCATTGTGGCAGGCACCTGTTGTCCCAGCTACTAGCGAGGCTGAGGCAAAAGAATTGTTTAAGCCCAAGAGAGTTTGAGGTTGTTGTGAGCTGTGACATCACGGCACTGTACCAAGGGTGATATGATGAGATTCTGTCTCCAAAAAAAAGGAGAGAAATTCTTTTAATTCTAACATGGGATATCTTTCCATATATTCATATCTTCTTCATTTTATTTCATAAATGTTTTGCAATTTTTAGTATATAGATTTTTCACCTCTTGATTTAAATTTCTTCTTGATAGTATTATAAATGGGATTATTTTTCTCAATATCTTTTCAACTAATTCATTCTTTTTTTTTTTTTTTCAGTTTTTTACTGGGGCTGGGTTTGAACCCACCATCTCCGGTATATGGGGTAGGTGCCCTTCTCCTTTGAGCCACAGGCGCTGCCCCAATTCATTCTTAATGTATTGAAACACAACTGATTTTTGTCTATTGATTTTGTATCTTATTACTTTACTGAATTTGTTTATTCAGTGAATCTTTGAGGTTTCATAGATATAAGACAATGTTTTTGTGTTATCTACAAACACAAACAGTTTTACTCTTCCTTTTTGACCCAGACAGCTTTTATTTCCTTTTCTTGCCTAATTGCTCTGAGTAGGACTTCTAATACTATGCTGAATGGAAGAGACGAGAGTAGGTACTATTGCCTTGTTCTTGCTCATAGAGTAAAAGCATTCAGCTTTTCAGCATTGAGTATAATGTTAGCTGTGGGTCTATAAATATGGCAATATGGCCTCTTCTTTTTTTTTTTTTTTTTTTGCAGTTTTTTGGCTGGAGTCAGGCTTGAACCCACTACGCCTGGTATATGGGGCTGGCATCCTACTCCTTGAGCCACAAGCACCACCTCTAATTTATGGCCTCTATTTTGCTGAGGTATATTCCTTCTATATGTACCATATTTTCCTCTGTATAACGCACTCCCGTGTATAATGCACAGTCAAATTTGTGGCCAAACCATTGGGGAAAAAATTTATTTTTAATTTTTTAATTCAAATTTGTATTTGTTTATATTTAGGTACTTGTTTTTATATTATAAAAGAATTTTAACATTTATTTTTAACATATTTTGGAACATGAAATTTTATGTAACAAATAATTACAAAACACAAGAACATATACAAAGTAGAAGAAGAAATTTAATGAACGGGTAACAAATAGTACCCCCCAGGTATAATGTGCATCCTTACTTTTCCCTCAAAAATTTGGGCAAAAAAGTACATACTAAACACAGCAAAATAAAGTAATTTGTTGAGAGTTTTTCTCATGAAAAGGATGTTCAATTTTATCAAATGCTTTATCTGCATCTAGTGAGATGATATCATTTCTATCTTTCATTTTTTTAATGTGGTATACCATATTTATTGATTTGCATATTTATCCTTGCATCCCACAGATAAATCTCATTTGATCATGGTTTATAATCCATTTAATGTACTATTAAATTCACTTTACTAGTGTTTTTTTGTTGGTTTTGTTTGTTTGTTTCTGAGACAGAGTCTCAAGCTATCACCCTGTGTAGAGTGCTGTGGCATCACAGCTCACAGCAACCTCAAACTCTTGGGCTTATGCGATTCTCTTGCCTTAGCCTCCCAAATAGCTGGGACTACAGGTGCCCCCCACAATGCCCAGGTATTTTTTGATTGTAGTTGTCATTGTTGTTTGGCAGGCCCAGGCTGGATTCAAACCTGCCAGCTCTGGTGTATGTGGCTGGTGCCCTAGCCGCTGAACTACAGGTGCTGAGCCTTTGCTAGTGTTTTGTTGAGGATTTTTGTATCTGTGTTCATCAAGAATATTGGCTTATAATTTTATTGTTTGGTGATGTTCTTGACTGGCATTGGTAATGCTGGCCTCATAAAATGAATTTGGCAGTTTTCTCTCCTCTTAAGTTTTTAGAAGACTTGGAGAGTGATTTCTATGAATGCTTCCTTAAAATTCTAGTAGAATTTACAAGTGAAGCCATCTGGTCCTGCTCTTTTCTTTGCTGGGAGACTTTTGATTGCTGATGAACCTTCTTTCTTGTTATTGGCCAATTCAGATTTTTCCATTTCTATTTCATGAAGAAATAGAAAATACAACTTATTAGGTTGTATTTTTCTAGAAATTTACCCATTTTTTTCTAGGTTATCTAAGTTTTTGGTGTCTAATTGTTCATAGTAGTCTCCTATAATCTTTTATTTCTATGGTACCAGTTGTAATGTATTCTCTTATGTCTGGCTTTTTAGTATTTGATTTGATACCTTTATATTTATCTTTTGCATTTCTCCTGTACATATTTGTTGTATTTAGAGGCTTCTATAAAACAGCTTATCATGGCTCAGCACCCGTAACTCACTCGTTAGGGTAGCGGCCACCCACACCCAGCCTGGTGAGTTCAAATCCAGCACGGGCCTGCTAAATCAATGACAAAAACAACAATAAAAAAAATACCTGACATTGGGGTGGGCACCTAATAGTCCCAGCTACTTAGGAGGCTGAGGCAAGAGGATCACTTAAGCCCAAGAGTTCTAGGTTGCTATGAGCTGTGACATCACAGCACTCTACCAAGGATGACATAGTGAGACACAAAAAAACCCCAGCTTATTGTTACAACAAGCTATTTTAATCTAATAACAACTTTGATTACATACAAAAACTCTGCACTTTTACTGCCCCACCCCTAATTTTATGCTTTCGGTGTCACAATTTACAACTTTTTATATTGTGGATCCATTAGCAAATTCTTGTGGATATGGTTAGTTTTAGTAACCATATCCTTAGTAACCATATCTTTGTCTTTTAACCTTATACTAGATTTATAAGTATTTAGACACTCCCATCACAGTATTAGAGTATTTTGAATTTGATTATATATTTGTCTTTACCAGTGAGTTATACTTTCATATGTTTTCATGTTACTAATTAGCATCCTTTCACTTCAGTTTGAGAAAATTCTCTTCTCATTTTTTGTAAGGCAGGTCTAGTGGTGATGAACTCCCTCAGCTTTTGTTTTACTGAGATGGTCTCTATCTATGCTTCATTTATAAAAGACAACTTTGCCAGGTAAACTATTCTTGTTTGGCAGGGGTTTTGTTCAGCTCTTTGAATATGTTGTCTTCTACTCTTCTGGACTGCAAGGTTTTTGCTGAGAAATCTGATAGATTTGTAGGAATTCCCTTGTACATGTCCAGCTTTTCTCTTGCTGCTCTGAAAATTTTTGTCTTTGATTTTTTCCAGTTTGATTAAAATACATCTCAGGGAAGTCTTTGAGAACATTTGAGCTTCATGTATCTGAATGTCTAAATCTCTTGCCAGACTTGGGGAGCTGTCAGCCATTATTTCTTTAAACAAGCTTTCTGTCTCTGCCTTCTCCTTCTGTATACCCCATAATGAGCATAATCTCAACTTTAGGGAGCAACTACAGACATAAGCATGTGGTAAGGGCCAGTGCTGGGAGTCAAGGCTGACAGTGTACATGCACACTGATGTGGGCAAGCACTAGGTGCCTACGTGGCCATGGGGGCTGGTGGTAGCATCAGCATGAGCTGTGTACACACAACCTTGCAGGATCAGCGACGGGCATACACGCAGCACTAGAAACTCCGGCCTGCTGCAGAGGACGCAGTCATTTCCAAGCATGTGTACACAGTAGCCATGCTGGGCTTGGGAATAGGGAACCTACAGTGGCACCAACTGAGAAAACTCTGGAGAGGGCAGAAAGAGAAGGACAGCAGGTCAAGCAGTAGGCATCTGAAAAGGCAAAAATCTGTGACGCGCAGAGGTGAAAGTTGCTGACAGTCTTGTGGAGCAGACTTCTGAGTTCCATGATGGCAAACAACATGGGGTCATCTTTGGGAGGTGGCAGTGCTGCATAGGCTGTGGTGGTGTAAGCTGGGGATCAAGCCAGTGGGAGTCACAGTAGCATCCACCACATGGCTGACAATGATAGTTTCCACTTTTCTTTGTTTTCAGTGAACTCCCAGCTTTGTTGGTCTCCCCAGAGACCTGGGTGGATGAAATCAAAGTAGGTCCTTAGGGCAATGCCCCCCAAATCTGAGGAAATCACCCTGCTCTCCTTTTCCCTGTGGGAGGAACTTGTGTGCCAAGTTCCCTCTTGGCATTGAGCAGTGCCAACCTGGGGTTGGGATAATGCAGGCAAGATGAAATTGTTCTTCCTACCGCTTTTGTGAAGTTATTCTTGGGTTTCTTGTTCCACCGTGTTGCTGCAACTTCTCAAATGGACACTCTCCAGAGCTATTTTCACTTGTGGATAACTGTCTAATTGTTATTTTTTGTGGGAGAATGAAGCCTGGGATCTCTTTACTTGGCCATCTTGCTGACATCATTCCTTGAAAACTAGTCTTTAACAGAAGATGATATCTTCTTTTAAAAGAAGCTGGAAGTATTTAATCAAATGGTTACATTCTGGATCTTTCCCACTATAACCACTAAGAAAATGGGCTACTGGAATTTTGGTCTAAGATGTGTCATGTTAAGTAATAAGGAGTGACCTCAGATTTCATTTCAGTTGACTGATTTGTCAAAAGCTGTTTTGATTCACTATCACTGAAAAAAACAAAACATTAATATTCTCTGCACAAAGACTAACATACTCAAGGCTTGCTATTTCATCAGCTAAAGATCACTAGAAAATGAATCTGCCTTCATTAGAGCCAAAAATGCTTAATAACTGCTTCATTAAAATCTGCTAATGCTGGAACTCTTTTGAGAAATGGGATTTATAACAACAAGCCTTAGATAGCTGGAAGATCACTGCATCAAAAATGGCCCTTATTTTGTCTAGTTTAAAAATAGTTTATTTAATGGTAAGAAAACCCTTCCTTCTTTGGCTTCTGTCTTCTGCACAGTTTCCAATATGATAACAGGAGAGGGAGACAGTAAAAAACACATAACAGGAAAATGGCTAGCTCCCATTGGGTGGGGGGCAGGAATTCCCAAGAACAAAAAGAGAGCTGACCTAACTCAATTCAAAACAACAGCACCAGGATAGCAAATGAAGGGCTTCCATGGATATCCGAGGACTTTGCACAAACACAGCTGCTTTGGAGGTGCAATGCAAAATAACAGGTATGGAGAACCCCTGCAGGAAACACAAAGCTCATGACTATATTTTTTCCATAAGGCAACATTTTTTCTGCACATTATTTAACATTTTTTTCCTTGTCTTCCACCTGGGTCCTCATCTTCACTCTAATAAAGTGGTTATCAACCCCATATGAATAACAGACTTACCTATGTTGATTTTTAATTATCACACATAATGTATTCATTTGCCGGGGCTACTATAACGATCTTACAGGCTGGATGGCTTAAACAACAGAAATTTACTTTTTTCACAAGAAATAAAACTCACAGTTCTGGAAGCTAAAAGTCCATGATTAAAGTTTTGATAAGTTGTATTTCTTCTATGCCTTTTTCCTTGGTTGCAGGTGGTCACCGCCTTGCTCTGCCCTAATATGGTCATCCCTCTGCACGTGGGCACCACTGGCATCTCCCTGCATCCAAATTTCCTCTTCAGATAAGGACAGGATTAGGGTCAGACCTGATTAGAATCTATCCTAATAGCCTCATTTTAGTTCAATCACCTATTTCAAGGCCCTATCTCAGTTACATTCTGAGGCACTGGGGGTTAGGGCTTCAATATATGAATTGAAGGGGACACAGTTCAGCTCATCATGTTTGCCCAAGTCTCAATCACAGGAACTCAGAGTCAGTAGGCCTGAGAAAGTGCTCTGGAATCTCTACCTTTAAAACTACCACAGGGAAACTCAAATGCACAGGATTATATTCCAGGGTACTGTATTTTCTGATTTCTGTGTACAGTCATTAAAGTGAGAGTCTGACTTGCACATCTGTGCAATCCATTCATTTATGCTACTTCTCACAGATGCTTAGGAGACAGTCTATTTTGTTTGCTTCTAATTATTACTGTCTTCTCCCTTGAGTTTTTTTCCCTTCTATTTATTCTCTATATTCAATTGGTTATTGATGTGGGTGTTTTGTTTTGCACTCTCCTACTGATCCAGCAACCATTATCTTCTCATCTCTGTAACTTTGATGAGGACCCACTTGGTCCCTGCCCCGGTATTTCTCTCTTCTCAACTCTATTTCCCCTGCATGGCTCTGGGATCTAGACGACTCTCAGAAGAAATTTCAAGACTAAGCCATACTTTAGGTAAGTTGCCTTCTAGGTACACTTGCTGCTTTTCTCATTCCAGCCTTGTATGTCTGTCTTGATAACTGGGTTTCCATCTTCTTTTAGAGTCTAGATCCATATGCCACACACGACTTCACTAATTAGGTCTCTAGCTTATTAGCTGATCTCTAACTTCCTGCCTTATTAGGCTGCTCATTTCCCCAAGTGTGTGAACTTTTGTGCCTTGTTCTTGCCATCTTCCCAGCATCGTCAAAGTAAATAATCTAGATCAGGAAGTGGTGAACTTCTTTTGTTAAGGGTCAGATAGTAAATATTTTAGCATTGCCAGAAATGCAGGCTCTGTTAAAACTACTCAGTTCTAACACTGTAGAGCACAACCACCACAGGTGATGTATAGATAACTGGGTATGGCTGTGTTCCTAAAAAACTGTATAAACAAAAACAGGCAGTAGTTGGATTTGACCCAAGAGCTATAGTTTGCAACCTTGATCCAAATAGATACTTTTCCTAATACCATCACACTGGGAATTAGATTTCAAAGTGAATTTTCAGGAGACACAAACATTCAGACCATGACCAGCTCCAAATAAAAGGTTTGAAAACTGCTGATCCAGATCAACTCTAACAAATAAGCCCAACTAAGATGTGAATAAGCTAAATAGCTTGTTCTCAGCTGCAGAGTTGGAACTTCTCTCAACTCCCCATACTGTACTCTGACACCACGTTCCCATTGATGTTTTAGGGCAGCAGCAGTGTTGCTGTATGGAAATATGTATGGAGCTCATTAAAGTGCTGCATAGAACCAACTTGGAGACAGGGAGCAACATTCCTCCCACAAATGGCTTCATGGGTGTGTGATTTGGCAGTGGTGCAGGGCCCTTATGCATAGCAAGGCACCACATTGTGTATAATGTTCTGCTGTCAACATCTTGAAATCTGTTGTAATTTTTTAGCAAGGGGCCCTGAATTTTCATTTTTCACTGGGCCTTGCAAATTATGTAGCTGATCAAGCTCTTCACCCCCACATACTTACGCAACCCCTTTGTGCAGTAAATAAGACTCCAAAACATCCACAGAGGCAAGATCCCCTCTGACTTCATTATTTTAAGAAACAGCTCATAGTCCTGACCCTCTGCTTACAACAGTTTCCTAGAGCTGTTGGTTTATTTATGAGCTATACAAACATTTGTGCTTGATGGCCCAAGGCAAAATTTGCAGTCAGCCAAGCAGGGCTTTGAAGTTTGCTTTCCTCCCTCTAGGATCAGCTGATGACATCTATCTCTGCCTAAAACTCTTCCCTAGCCTACCTCTACATGGGTTCACTACTCCTGTGCTCTCCACCCCATTTTTCTGCTGCATGACCCTCTCGCCCAGATTAGCATTTGTCCCTTATGTGGCAGCACTCACTCACTTAGTGCCAGGTATTTTAGGTCACAGTAAGTAAACTTATTTGTTTGCCTCCAACATTTCTTCCTAACAATAATACATGGATTTTGTTCAGATGCCCACCTCTTCCATATAGCCAAATAATTCAGAGGAGCCTGGCTTCATCCCAAAGCCCAAGGCTGGGTCCTAATTGATCTAAGCCCATCATGAAGACTTTGTTCTCCTGCAGGGTCCCTTAGTTCACCCTGCTTTCTTTCTATGTCCTGACCAAAGATCAGGAGAGTGTCTTAATTGCTCTGTGACCCAGTCAACTGCAAGATTTTGCTACCATGCTGGAGCCTCGAACATTTCTAAGTATCTAGGCTATTGTCCAAAATACTAAGAAACTGAGACAAATTCCTTAAACCTTCATATAAACTCCATACCCTGAACCCCTCACTAGTGACATATCTAGAAAGAACAGCCCTTTTTCTCTTACTGTCTGCTGCAGAGATTGCTACAGCACTCTGTAAGTTTCCCTCATAAGCACTTTGGACTGATCGTCCTGGTATTTGGTGCTTCTTTCTTTGGAATCTCAGCTGGCCCTATCTTGGACTTTGGAAACTCCCTTGTCACTGTTTGGGGGTGATTCAAGCCATAGGTTCAGCAAAACAAAATATCTCTGGCCCAGGAACTGCTTTAAGAAGATGTGTGACACAGTCCAAGCCAAAGGCTGGGGTCTGGGAAATGTTGCCTTGTTCTTTTCTTAGAAATATAAGGAAAAGATGCCCTCTTGTTTTTCTTTAATATGTGTGTTCCTTAAAAAACAAAATACCTCTCAATCTCATTTTTATGTAGAATATGGATTTACTCAAGCCAAAGCTTATTTGCATGTGGTTTTGAATAACTACCTAAAAAGTAAAATTTTCCCAGAAGAAAAATATATCAAATTCTTCAGAACTGTAAGAACTATATTTATACATTTCACAATTGCTTTAACATTTTAAAATTTTTTACAGACACACAGGTTATTTTCGAAGATTTACTAATCTACAAAATTAAATCTTGCAAGAGAACATCATTTCCTGATTTAAAAATAGGCAAAAGACTTCTCAGACTGGACAGACTTCTCACCAAAAGATAGACAGATGGCAAGTGAGCATATGAAAAGTCCTTCCACATCACATGTCATTAGGGAAATGGAAATCAAAGCAACCACTATACACCTCTGAGAATGGGCAGAATCTAGAACATTGACAACAATACTGAGGGAGAGGAAGTAGGGCAACAGGAACTCTTACTGCCAGTGAGAATGCAAAATTATATATTCACTTTAGATGACAGTTTGGCAGTTTTTTACAAAATTAAACATATTCCTACCACATGATCCAGTAATCACATTCTGTGATATTTTCATTTTCAACTCCCAATGAAGTTGAAAAGTTATGTCTGAAGAAAAAAAAAAAAAACCCTGCACACAGATGTTTACAGCATTGTCAAAAACTCAACTTGGTAGCGACCACCAAGGTGTCCTTCAATAGATGCTATGGACTACATTATCTCTACCACTACCACCACCACCCCTAAATTTACACTTTGGAGCCCTAATCCGAAATGTGACTGTGTTTGGAATTAAAGGCATTAAGGGGTAATTAAAGTTAAATGAGTTCATAAGAATGGGCACCTAATCTTCAAAGATCCTTGGCTTGCACTTAGAGAAAAGGCCATGCGAGGTCACAGTGAGAAAGTGGCTAATTAGAAGCCAAGAAGGAGTCTTCATCAGAAATTGAACCCAGCTGGCCTTTACCTTAATCTTGAACTTGCAGTTTTTTTAACTGTAAGAAAATAAATATTCATCATTTAAGCTACTCAGCCTGTGGTATTTTGCCACCTTAGTTTGCAACCCTAGCCAACTAAGACAGTAGGTGAATGGATAAATAGACTATGGTATGTCAGACAATAGCATATTTTGTGGTCCTAAAAAGAAATAAGCTATGAAGCCATGGACGACCTGGAAGAAACTTAAATGCATATTACTCAATGAAAGAAGCTAATCCGAAACTCAACCATATCAATAATTACATTAAGTAAAAATGGACTGAACACTCCAATTAAAAGACAGAGTTTATTAGATTAGGTAAATAAACAAAACTAAGTATGTAGTAGTTAAATAAACAGATGCAAAAGGTGGAAAAGTTATACCATGTAAACATTAAGTATAATGTGACTATGTCATATCAAACCATGTAGACCTTAAGACAAGAAGTACCACTATAGATAAAGTGATTCAGTAACGATAAGGACAATTCATCAACGAGAATCAACAATACTATATGTGTAATCATCTAGTAACAGAACCTCAAATACGTACATGAATCAAAATTGTCAGAAGTAAAAAAAAAAAAAATCAACAAATACATAACTTTAGTTGGAAGTTTGAATACCCCCTCTCAGTACTTGAAGAACAAGTAGACAAAAATCAGTAAACACATAGATTTGAGCAATAGCATTAACTGTTATTTGTAGATCACTGTACCAACTAACTGCAGAATATACATCCTGTTCATATACACATGGATCATATACCACAGTACACCATGTGTCAAGCTAGAAAGTTTCAATAAATTTCAAATGATAAAAACCATGCAGAGTAATTTTTTGGCTACAAAAGAATGAAATTACAAATATATAACATACTGTGTTGTTGGCTGTGCAGAAGCTTTTTAGTTTGATCAGATCCCAGTAATGTATTTTTGGTGTTGCTTCAATTGCCCAGGGGATCCTCCTCATAAAGTATTCTCTCAGGCCAATTTCTTCAAGTGTTTCTCCTGCACTCTCTCCAAGAATCTTTATAGTTTCATGTCTTAAGTTTAAATCTTTTATCCAGTTAGAGTCAATTTTTGATAATGGTGAAAGGTGTGAGTCCAGTTTCAGTCTTCTACAAGTCTCCAGCCAATTCTTCCAGCACCATTTGTTATACATGATCTATGTGTTTATGATTTAATAAATAAATAATTAAAAAAATAAATAAATAAAAAATAAACATAGTACCTTATATATAATAGGCACTCAAATGGTTTTTAAATAAAATGAAAATTATATTGAAAGCAAAAAAAAATATGTAACAAAAAAATACTGAGAAAATTCTCAAATATTTGGAAATTAAGCCACGTAGTTCTAATAAAAGGGCCAAAGATTATATAACAAGTAAAATTAGAAAATAATCTTAATAAAATAATAACATAAATGCGTGAGATGCCTCTATAGTAGGTATTATCTTAGAGTACAATTTAAAAGTTTAAATGGCTATATTGTAAGAAATGGAGTCGGCTAAACAATGGTCTATGATTCTATTTTAAGCTAGTAAAAAAAAGAGTAAATTAAAACCAAGATTAAAAATATAAAAATAAGATAAATATAAGAATGGAAATCAACAAAAGGGGGACAAATAACACAAAAAGTCAAAATGGTGCTTGCTTCAGCAGCACACATACTAAAATTCGAACAATACAAAGATTAGCATGGCCTCTGTGCAAGGATGACACACAAATTTGTGAAGCAGTCCATATTAAAAGAAAAAGTCAACATGTAACCAATCAATTAAAAATTGACTCCCTTAAAATATTAGTAAAATTAACAAACCCCTCTAAAGAAGATCAAAAAAGAGAGAAGATATAAATCATCATTATCACAAATAAAAGAGAAGACATCACTACCAATCTTACAGATATTATACAATTTTCTACCAACAAAAAAATTCAACAAGCTAGATCAAGTGGAAAACTCCCTTGAAAAATACAAACAACCAAAGCTCGTTCACAAAAAAATCAAATGTCTTTAATAAAGATTTTATCCATGAAAGAAATTAAGTTTATAATAAAAATCTTTACCACAGGCTGGGCACAATGCCTCACACCTATAATCTTAGAACACTGGGAGGCCGAGGCTGTAGGATTACTTGAGCTCTAAAGTTCAAGACCAGCCTGAGCAAGAGTGAGACCCCATCTCCACTAAAAATAGAAAAAGTGACTAGGCATTGTGGTGAATGCCTGTAATCACAGCTAATTAGGAGGCTAAGACAGGAGGATGGCTTGAGGTTGCTGTGAGTTAGGCTGATGGCATGGACTCTAGTCTGGGAAACAGAGTTAAACTCTGTCTCAAAAAAAGAGAGAAAATAGTCCTGAATATTCATATGTAAACAAATGGACTACTCTTATCTCACGTTATATGCAAAAATTAGCTCAAAATAGAAAATGGCCTAAATATAAAAGGTAAAATCATGAGAATATCTGTTAAAAACATAGAACAAGACCTTTGTGACTGGGGTTATGAAAATATTTTAAACGAGATGAAAAGCACTAACCATAAAAGGAAAAAACCTATAATTTAGGCTTAATGAAAATTAAAATTAAACATTTTTTGCCCAGCAAAAGGATATCTTTAATATGAATATGTAAGCCACAGACTAAGGGTGAAAATAATTTTAATACATATATCTTATGTGACAAGAGACAGGTATCAAAATGCATAAAGAATTTCTAAAATCAAGAAATAGTTTGAAGAACACCTGACAGAAGAGGTGTATAAATGGCCAGTAAATGCTTAGGAAGGGTCCCAACATCCTTAATTATAAGAAATGCAAAATAAACCCACAGTAAGACACCATTATATACTAATTAGAATGCTGAAGAGAGTTACACGGACCAATTAGAACTCTCATACATTGGGATTGGGATTGTAACATGGTATACCATGGAGAACTCTAAAGTTAAACCACTCTGGAGAAATGTTAAGTTAAATATAAATTTATATTTATAAGGGGGTGGAGGGGAAGAGAGAGAAAACTGAAAAAAAACCCAAACTGTCCATCAACAGGAGCACGGAGAAGCATAGTACATTCATACAATTGAAAGCTACTCATTAGTAAAAGGAACAAACTCCTAATGCACCAAACTGAATACAATGAATTTCAAAACCATCAAATGAACAAATCTAGACATAGGAGGCTGCATAGTGTACATCATTTACAAGAAATTCAAGAACCACAAAAGCTCGTCTATGGTGGTAAAAGTGAGAACAATGGTTGTTTCTTGGTGTGAGAAAGAATTGCCTGGCAAGGAGCCATGAGAACACATTCTGGGATGATAGAAATGATTTATATCTGGTTTTGAATAGTGTTTATATAGTATATGAAATTGTCAAAACTCAGTGAAAGAATACTTAATATCTATGCATTGTTTATGTTAATTATACCTTAAATCCTATTACAGTTTATAAATTACATGTTATGCTTTAATAATGTTAATTTTTTAAAAACCCATAGGATTTCGCTATTTTTTACTCAGAAGTTTGTTCTCATTTTGTTCTGATTGTCCCTTTATTTTGAACATAAGTGATAACTCATTGTTCTCCAAATTCTCCATTAACCTCTCACCAAAATTATTACAAAACTGACTCAACCCAAAGGAATAATAGCATGACAAAAAGGATGTGTGAGATCATTATTTTTACATCTGTGTACAGGTGACTGAAATAAAGAAGCATGTGCATATGGTGTCTGGACACAGACATGGTTGAGATGCTGCCATTACACTATGTGGTGCCCTGGTTCTTTGGTGACCCCCAAAGAAGTCCTGTGTCTCCTCCTCTTGAATCTGAGCTGGCCCCATGACCAATTTTGACCAATAGAATAAGGAAATGGCCCTGGAAGCTTCTGCTTTTGCACTCTTGAAAGCCCTGAGCTGCCATGCAAGACATCTGGCTACCCTGTTAGAGATACCACATATAGAGGCCTTGGGAGGACACAATTTGGGGAGGGAGATGTCATGAGTGACATGGAGAGGAAGGGAAGAACCCAAACAATAAGAACCCAACAACAGGAAGAGCAATGACCCCAGCAGAGTCACTAGAACCAGCTCCCACCATTGGAGACTCCCTAGTGGAGGCAGCAGACATGGAAGTAAGGAAACATCATGGACGTTCTAGCCCTGGCAGACGTGAGGTGGAGCAGAAGAGACAGGAGTCATCTCTGCTGTTCCCCATCTGAATTCCAACTCACAGAATAGTAAGAAATAATAAAACAATTGTTGTTTTAAGCCAGTAAATTTGGGGGTACTCTATTATATAGCACTAGATCACTGAAAGACACCTAATAAGCTCTAGAGAGAAGCCAGGGCCAGGAGAAACAGTTAGGAGACAAAATGAGAAAAAGCAGAGGAGATGGAGGAGGCAGGTGCATCATGCTGAGGAAATGCGAGGACGCCAGAAGCATAGAACTGTGCTTCAGATGATCCGCTTCACCCATAGGATGCCTTTAGCCTGCTACTCTAATGAGGGATAACATCACTGGGTCAGAGTAGGGCACCAGGGAAGAACAGCCTTAAAAGCTGTTTCTGCCAGTTTGATGAAACCTAAGGCATACCAACTTCTTTAAAAGTTATTTTTAGCCTACACTTCTGTATTGGGATTCTCCTTACGGTTTTCAGCTGAGGTTATAAAATTGAGATTGCTTTAAGTGGTCCCAAATGATTTTCTAGATGAGGAAGGTGTTCTTTAAAAAAAGATTATGCATTAAGATAGCGCACCACTATTACTTTTATATACCTGTAACAAATTAAGCTGTAGCTTCATTTGTGAAATTCTGCAGATGGCTCCAATCTACATCTGCAAGGCCAGCTGTACCATCTGTATGTGGTGCTATTTTGAGACCCACACTTAAGCAGCAAATAAAAGACACATGAAGCTTGCAGGGGCTGAGTTGCCTGGACCTGGCTGCTCTTAAGAAGCCAAAAAGTCTTCCAGAACTGACTTACTAACCATGGTTGAAGTTGTAAGCAAGGGCAGAGCAACAGGACTATTAGCTGCCTTGTTTTTCTTTCTTTTGTCATTACCTTCATTCCCTTCCCTGCAAAATAGTCCTTTTAATGGTACCTTTGTTATAAGATTGTCATGAGGATTAAATAAGTGTGTGAAATATTTAAAATAATGACTGGCATGAAGTAGTAAGCGCTCAATAATAAGTTTTTCTATCATATAATTCCTTATATGCACCACATTATCCATTCACTTATTCAACAAAAGCACCTTATCATTTTATGTTGTGTTGAGTATCAGGCAGAATTCCAGTTACTTTGGATGATATAATGGTGCAAAAGACACTAGCTAACCTGTCGGGAAAAAAAAGTTCTGCTTACTTACATGTTTCAATTACTTTATACAATTTGGTATGGTTTGAAAAGATAACCAACACTGCTAAGCTTAATACCGTATATGATGGCTAACTTCCATTGTCTCTGAGTCAGAAATCCTATTTAATCAATAAAGCCTGAACAGCTAAGAAAATATTAATAATCAAGATAAATATTAAGGTACTAAGAAGAACCATTATATAATTTCTTTTAGAAATATTTAAATTGAAAGTAAGAGAAACCAACACTGGTTCTTTCAAGTATAAAGAGAATTTATAGGAAAGCTATTGAGAGTTCACATCACTGGAGGGATGCTGGCAGACCAAACTTTGAATGTGAGCCCACACCAAAGGCAGCATTAAAGGGAAGAAACAAGAAGTTTGGGGGGAACAGCTGCCCCTGCTGTCACTACAGGTATAACGTTCTTGGTGGGAAAGTTTAATTAACTGAGCCCTGATCCCAAGACTAAATCCTGACACCTTGGAGAGAAGGAGAGAGAAGATATACCCATTTTGGCTACTATAATTAGGAGTAGTAACCTGTCTTCCATCAAGACTATTCTAGTGGTGTATTATCCCAAACAAGAGGGAAAGTTTGGAGAGTGGATGGCCGGCATTTTGATGTTAATCTTTTCCAAAAATATGCTCACAGACACACCCAGAATAACGTTTGATCAAATATCTGGGTACCCATTGGCTCAGTCAAGTTGACACATAAAATTAACCATCACACCAGGTCATGCGGAGTTGCACAGGATTGATACTCTCTATTTAGATCACAAATTTGATTCCAGTAAGCACATTCAAACAGGAATTAAAGTTGCCTCTGAGAAGATGTATTATGGTCATTCATTTACTTACCATTCATCAAACACCCATCCTAAGCATGTCATTGTTATGGGGGTGAAAGATAGTGCAATAAAAAGAGGACAAAAGAAAATGCCAATGAAATGCCTTTGACCTTTTAACATGCATCAAATAAAAATAGAAAATTCAAATAGAGTATTTTAAAATTTTAAAAATATATAATCATTCCGTAAGTGAAATGAAATGTATACCACATGCATGGTATAGAACCCTGGATTTTTGAATACAAATTTGTTATACAAGTAATATAAATTATTGAAAACATAGGAAGCATGAAACAGAAAGGAAAGAAAATTATTAAGCTTTCTTCTTTTAGTTATTCGTATTTTACTTTCAAATATGGGGGGAAAATTAATTAAGCATCTAACTGTCCCATACTCCAATCAAAGTTTATTTCTATCTCTTTTCCATTTCTGAATCACTTTACAGTTTAACAATATATCAAAAATGCTTTACGTGCTGCCATTTCTTAGGGAAATTAAAATACAATAAAAACTAGATATAACAACCTTACAGAGCCATATTATGTACTAAAAATTATTTGCACTAATCTGTTTTCCTTTCAAGGGACGTACGTTTCATATTCAAGCCACTTGCTTCTTGAATCTGTATATTTCTCTTTTCCCATAGTAACATCCAAATTTAAATAACACAATCAAAAGTAACTTTCTTAAAATTGACCAGATTCAAATCATGGTATGCTGATCTATCAAATGAAAACCATGTCAAATATTTAAGGGATTTTATAAATATACATTGCTTCTGAGATAAAATGTAATCAATAACATAACCATCTTTCTATCATGGAAATTGAGAGTTTAGTATTAATTTGCTTAAGGCAGTTTCTCACAGAGGGAGGGGTTGGAACTTGTAAAACTCCATGGAAACTGGCTATGCCTTAGTGTTACTTGAGGCAATTATTCCTTGTCAACCTGCAGCCTGGTGAATCCTGCCATTGTCTTCCAGTATCACTTGGAAGCAGTCCCCAGGTTAAGAGGGAGAGGTACTCAACACCCCTCCCCAATAAGCATATACCTTAGCCACAAAGTGTGAGCTACCAGGCAGGCTAGGCCCAGGTTTCCCTCAGCCCCATAACACCAGCAGGCAGCACAATACTTTCTTTTCTCTTTTTTTCATTTTATTTCAGATTAAATAGGAGGGGACAAATGATTAGGTTACATTGTTTGCATTTGTTAGGTAAAGTTCAAGGTGAAGGTGACCCCTTCAATGGGAGTGTGCCTACACCCTGACATTGTGCATTAGGTGACAGCTTACCACTCCCCTCCCTCCTGTTCCCTTCCCTTTTCTTCCCCCTCTTCCACTTGAATTTAATTGTATTTTTCTCTCACATGGGAGTGTGGTTGTTTAAATATTGGTTTCACATTACTTAGTCATGCAACTTAGAAATCCAACAATCCAAATATCTTCTTTCAGAATAAAATGCCGGGTGCTAGCTCATAAAAATGATGAAAATATATACTGGAAAGCAAAAGAAAAACATGTAGAAGGCATGCATATTCACAGAAAAAAGGAACGTTTTTGTTTTTATTTTCTGATGTGGGTAAGCTTTATTATGTATGAACTCACAAAGTTAGAATGTCAATGTTACTTAAAATTAATCCATTAAAAAATTTAAATGTCACATTATAGATGTGTACTATCCAAAATTCTGGAAGGTAATCAAGCAGGGAACAGATATTATTTACTCCTCATCTTTGGATATAGCAGCACTGCTGAAACTGGAGCCCAGACAAGTACACACCACCTGCTCCTGTGTCTTAGGGAAAGTGGACATCTCGATACAGGCATTATTGATGCAGTGATTCATGGATATTGTTCCTATTAATGAGACTAAAATTAGGTGCACATTTTTTACTCTGTGAAGGAGCTTAGGATGCTCTTGCCCTTCTTTTGTTCCTTGAGGGCCATTACCCACACTGTTGACATTGTACCCATTCATTCCAAAATGCAACACAGATGGGAATTTAAGCCTCTTCACAAAGCAGATCACCAGAAATTCGTGGTGATATCCAGCACTGGTCTGTAACTGATCTCAGATAATATGACATCATTCCCTTGGATCATAATTTTCCTGATTCCACAGTTAAGTGACAGGATAGGAAAACTCACAAAGAGAGCAGTCCTGTTACAGGACAGTTATCTCCCAGGCATATGTTGTCTCTTCTAATTTCTGTGTCATTATCATGAGGCCTTCATCTGATTCTGACTACCAACCAACCTTCAGAATGTGTGGAAGTTATCATTCATCCTTCTGAAGAAATCCAGAATTCCAAAACAACAAGGGATGGAGAAAGCACCCACCTAAGAGCATAGAGGCCTTGACCATGCCAGACTCCAAAATGCAAGAGCCACAAGGAATAGGAAATGGCAAGGACAGAACATGTTTATTAAACATGAAAATACCTTCAAACTTGCTTGTAAAAAGAGACACATATTTTGGTTTTCTATTGCTGAAAAACAAACTACCCCAAAATTTACTGGCTTAAAGTAACTAATATTTTATTTGCTTATGATTCAGTGGGTTAGAAATTCAAACAAGGTTCATTCAGGAAGTTCTTTTGCTCCACGTAGCATGGGGTCACTCAGGAGGCTGCAGTCAGTTGGGGCTGAAATATCCCAGATTACTTCACTCCCTTGTCCAGAAGGGCTGGAGCAGACTGCTGGCTGGGTTTGTCTCTCTGTTTTTGTGTCTCTCTCACCCTCCTTCCCCCGCTGATGGCCTCAGGGCTCCAGAAAGAAAGAAAAGGAAGTTACAGTCTTTAAGATCCAGCCTGGCAAGTTACAAATAGCTCAACAAACACTGATGCAGTCATCAATGAATAAACCAACTCTTCAGAAGAGTTGGTGTCCGTGGATTTAGGCAATATAGGAACCTAAATGTCTGGTTTAGAAGTTAGCCTCCATACTGTGGAGTAAAGACTTTACATAGTGTAGTAATAAAGAATGTTTCATAAAGATTAACATGATAATACGTCAATATACATCCAGGACATCCAGCGGGCATCAAGTCCATTTAAATAGCTTATGGAGCTCTTACCACACCGTGCCATATATTGCAGGGGATAAAATCATTAATTCTGTACACAAGATACTTATTATACCTCATTTTTAAAGTATTTATTGTGAAAGTTCTATATGCCAGACACAAGGTATACAACAGTAAAGAAGGTAGATGAAATCTCTGCTCTTGTGAAGCTTATATTTGCACAGAAAAAGGAATATGTAAGTTACTATACCAATGTGAAGTCCAATGGGAAATGCTTTATTAATGGTGGTGGGGTGTCAGAAAACAATAAGATTATATGTAATTGAGAGAAATAGACAAAGACATCCAAGAAGTACATTGGTGAAGTGGGTGTTGAAAGAGAAAAACACTGTGACAGGCAGAAATGAAGAGGGAGCTTTCCAAAAAATGCAACAATTCAAGCAAAAGTAAGGAAGGCAATCTTGAAGAATTGGTATCCTATGACTGGATTATTAGATACTTTTAAAAAAGTAATGGGAAACATGACCAGGCACCTGTGTGGGGACCTTGAATGGCAGAATAGACGCTGAACTTACTGAGTAGAAAATAGGAGGTTGTAAGCCAGGGAATGAAGAGGACAAAGCTGTGCTTTTAGAGAATCATTTTGGAATATATATGAGGGGAGATGTAAGGCCGGACAATTATTGAGAAGTATATTAGTCTCTTCAGGATGTCACAAAATACCACAGACTGGCTTAAAGGGGAATTTATTGTTTCACAGTTCTAGAGGCAAGAAGTCCCAGATCAAGGTGCTGTCAGGAGTGATTTCTGGTGAGGACTGTCTCCCTGGGTCTCAGGCAGCTGCTTTTTCTCTGTGCACACGCACAGGGAAAGCCCTGTCTCTTCTTCTTACCTTGGATTAGGACCCAAACCTAATGGCCTTATTTAACTTGACCTCCTAAAGGCTCTATTTCCAAATTATTATATCAGGGATTGGGGTTTCCACGTGCAAACTGGGGAGGGGGAGGACATAAGTTACTATCAAGAAGTTACTATAATGGTTCAGTGAAAAGACATTATAACTTAACTCTATAATGACTATGACCTAACTTAGTCTTAAGTGTGGATGATGAAAAAATCCAGACGCTTTGGAAATGAATTTATTAAAATTGGGCAACTAAATGAATTTGGGGAAAAATAAATGTTTATTTCAAAAAATGATTGATATATTGTTAAAGACAGAATGACTGGAAGAACTTATTATGAAATAGCAAAGAGAGAAATCCAGTATGTCTATTAAGGTAAGTCAATAAATAAGGTGACCAGATGTCCCACTTTTGGCGGGACAGTCCCGATTTTTAATAATTTGTCCTGTGTCCCACTGTGTTTTAAAATGTCCTGATTTTTGGAAAGAATGCATGACAAGCTAGGGAACAGCGGGAGAATGGTAAGAGAATATACGGTTTTTGGCTGCTGAAAAGGTTAATGTATCTCCATTTGGAAATGAAGAGGTTAATGTAACTTCATTTGGAAATGAAAAGGCTAATGTAAACTTCCTATTCCCCTCCTGGGCAAGGTCGCCCAGGTGGAATTGGTATCAGAAGGATACTGGCTCCCTCCCTTGCTTCTAGGCCAAGGACAATTAGCTCAGAAGGAGCCAAACTGTCTGGAACAAACACGTAGGCGGCCCCCCCCGGGGGGGCGCGGGGGGGGGGGGCGCGCCCGCCCGCCCCGCCCCCGCGCGCCCCCCCCCCCCGCCGGGGGGGGGGGGGGGCCCGCCCCCCGCTACTTGTTTGTTCCAGACAGTTTGGCTCCTTCTGAGCTAATAGTCCTTGCCTTGAAGCAAGGGAGGGAGCCAGTCTCCTTCTGATACCTTGCCCAGGAGGGG